>OLMO02000003.1:1884805-1904113 GCA_900291935.2 Cassiopea xamachana | reverse complement strand
GGCCTAAATTAGCTGAATAAGCTAGGTATTATAGCCTACTCAAAATAAGTAAACAACAACAACAGCAACGGCTTTGCCCCCTGATTTTTGTTGAGAAACCGCCACTGATTTTAGACTAACAAAGATGCTATTTATTCGTGTAGGACTTCTGCAAGATTGAGGACGATACCTTCGCAACACCAACTTCAGATGAAATTGAAAATTATCGTGTTGTTATATGCACCATGGTTAATGCTGGAAAGTAAGACATGAAATATAAATTTTTGGTGTTTAAGCAAAGGCATACATGCATAGTCAGAGTTCGCGCTACTCCTTAACCTCCTTGAAACCTCCTTGGAGCTAATTTACGTTTTTAAGCGAGGTTAGAAAACTCCTGAAGAACTCCAAGCTTTAAACTGTAATATTGGAAAGAAGACTAGCATGGGGAAGCTAAGAAAATTGTTGGGGGGTGCACAACCCCAAATTGAGGACAAATAGACTTCATTCTATGCCAATTTGCCGACAAAGAGACTTCCCTTGAGTCTATAAGCAATTCCACTTTGAAAAAATATGTGAGTTGCGAGATAACATAGCTCAAGTCTTCTCCTTACCTCGAATACTGAAGAAAATTTAGGTATTTTTGGGTGGGAGGATTTTCAGTGGCAGATTCACTTAGGAAATGATTTGCTTTTTGCCAAGAGAAGGTACATGAAATCTCCCTTACAAAGCATTTTTTACACCTTGAAATCTCCTAAAAATGTCCTCGAATTTTATCTACTCATCACAGCACGAACACTGATAATGCGTGGTATGTAATGCTTTAATAATCTTGTTGGGTAGTATGCTCCAAATTGCTAAAGAAACTCTTCACTCTTTGTATTCATCCTGCAGAACAATGACATATTAACTTCTAGCTCTGCATATTAACTTCAGGCTCTTCTTCTGCTATTTTCTTGCTTTACACATGTAGTGGTCATATCCCTCCACACCAAAGCTCGATCTAACAGTGAACACCTAATTTGCTTCATTAGGCTGGTAAGCATGGGTGTACCCATCGATAATTTCACTCATATATTTCTGGACGAATGTGGCCAGGCTGTCGAGCCCGAAGCGTTGATCCCTTTGGCTGGCTTGATAGATCCGGAAAACAAGTTTGGTGGTCAGGTTGTTTTGGCTGGTGATCCAAAGCAGCTTGGTCCGGTATTACAATCGCCAATCGCAATTAGAGTGAGTGCATTTCATAACTTTTCTGCAATAGTTTCCTTGATTTTGAATTTGGGGACCAAGGTGAAGTCAAATTAGCATTCTCGGTTTATTTACATGGTCCCGGGCCCCTTGTGCGTGGCCCCTATTTAATTAGTATTCACTGAATGTTAACTCCTCGTAGGAAGTCTTTTTAGCACACAGGTGTTATGTTTAGGGAGATGCTTGGGTCTTGGCTCTACTTAATTCCTATCCTTAAATTGTAACATAGAGGAGAGCGTGAGTTCTCTCGTACTGATAACAAGAATCCCTAAAAAGGCTGCTTAAAACTTACGACTTTTTCTCTTCAACATGGCAACTATCGTCAGGGTCGCTTTCATCTACTTCAGCTACTTCTACTTCTTCGAAGACAACTAACTTTACGATAAAACTAAACTATTTTATAATACTCAACACAAAAGATGGCGCAATATAGAAGATATCCAATAATTATTTTAAGTCCATAAATTGCCCAATAGACATTGTTTTAGTTCTCTGTGCACAATCGTGGTGCAATGTTCCTTATACAGTTCCGTCTATGACGTATTACGTTGATGCGGAGGAGCCATTCTATACAACACAGACCACATTTACATGAATTATCGTTATTCCCAATATCATTTACTGTTGTCATTGCCTGCTGCTAAAATTAAAATAGAGAAAATAAGATAGAGGACTTTTGTTTATAAAAATACCTGACGTTTCGGTGAGCCTCAATATTCTTAAATTTTGCGCCTATTGTCATTCTTAAATTATTCTTAAATACCAAAAGTCTTTGTCTTAATATCTTCGTCTAAAAATTTAAGAAGTATATTCCACTCCTTTTTGATGCTTTACTACATCATAGAACAAACCAAGAGTTTATTTTTTGTGTCATAATGCAAAGTACATCTGAAAACAGTATTATAACTAGGATACAAAAAATTCTCATGTCCATGATGAAGCTTGAGCCTCGCATTATTCTTAAATTATTCTTAAATTGCAGCGATGTTGAGCCTCAATATTCTTTTATAGGAACGCCGGAGCCGGGGGAGGATGGGGGGGGCTGCAGCCCCCACTTTTTTACTATTTTATAACCTCATACAATAGATAAGCAATCGCACCTAAGATAGAATGTACTTTGATGCTCAAAAGGGGGATTTCTTGCAATCTAAAAGCCCACTTGTAATAATTTTAAGTTTAAACAATAAACCATAAATTGGGATGTGTAACCATAAATGAAAAGGGCGTATAGATAAAAACAAATACCAAAATAGGTATGTGTATGTGCATATAAGGCAAAGGGCGTGTCAAACTAAAGCATAACTAAATAAGAGACAGGGCGCATAAACAAGCGGTGTGAGTATGATTTTCGTCGTCGCCCTGGTTCTTCAATTTATCATTAGGCTGCGTTTTTCAAAGCAAAAACCAAAACGAGGCACCGTAACTTGGCAACCCTACCGTAAGTTGGCGCAGCATTTTCAGTTGGCGCTCCATTGGCAGCAAACACCGTTACTACTCATGTACCCGTTATAAGATTTATTGAGAAAAGTTAAAAAACAAAAAGCTTTAAATTGAATTATATAACGAGTTTCCTAAAAGTATACAAAATCTTTATTCTTATTATGATGGATAGTTGTTGCTTTACTGAATGACATGGAGCTTAAATAGTATAGCATATAAGGTATACAGAAAGTTTACCGAGGTGTTTGTCAGAAAATCTGCTTCAGTATGAGCTAAGATGTTTATCAAAACATGTGAATACTTTCTTTATATTTTTCTCTTGCTTGCAGCATGGCCTTGAAGTTTCTTTGCTAGAGCGTATCATGATGGCTGGTGATGTTTACCAGAGGCAAAAAGATGGCATTGAAGAGGAAAGCATTTCCAGAGAAAATGTTTGTGTCGATATTGGGAGATATAACAACAAATACATTACAAAACTGGTCAAGAATTATCGAACTCATCCCGATATTTTGAGGGTATCCTTTAGCATTTTTTTCCAATCTATAACACAGATCATGATAATAAGTAAAATTAATGAATCTAAACATGAAGAAGAATTATTGATTGTATATGTAAATAGTTTTATATGTTATCAGTTTTCCTCACTTTATGCTTTAAATGTGAAATTTCTTTCATTGCACATAATTTTTCCATTTCTATACCCATCCTCATTACTTCCCTTTAATTTTACTTATGTTCATAGCTCTATAAAATCCTTCTTCCTTCTCAGCAACCAAATAGATTGTTCTACTCCAACGAATTGGTCCCTTCAGCCGATGACTTCAAAGTGACAAGTCTTTGCCAATGGTCAGAGTTACCAACCAAGGACTTTCCAATAATTTTTCACGGAATTGAAGGCGAAGATGCAAGAGAGGGCTCTAGCCCATCTTTTTTCAATCGACACGAGGCTGTTGAGGTTGTGAAATATGTTCGAGCATTGCTTGATCACAAAAGCCTTGGTGTCACTCCAGACGAGATTGGAATCATATCACCATACAAGAAGCAGGTAGCTCCAGTTTAACTGTCTTTCTACTATAGGTATTCGTTATAAAAGTTTAAATATTAAGAAAACTTGGAGTTCACAAAGTGGTGCATTGATGTAGGAACAGGGGAGGGGGAGTAGGAACCAAGTGCCCAGCAGCCCAGCAGCAAATGGGCACCTGGTGACGTCTTGATACTTTTTACAAATTTGTAACCAAAATACCCCATTGCAGCTTACAGGCTCCCCTGAAGATGTGTGTCCCCACTTTTCAAGTCTTCATACATCTGTAAGATGATGAGTTATAGCCTCTCATCATTTGGAGTAGGTTTGGAAATACATATGTAGGAATCGCGTCTAGAAGGATTACATGTTGCTCAAAATTTCATCGAATTGCTTCTTTGTAGCTTAAAGCGTTGCAAATTCTTACTAGTAAGAGTCCCTATAAACACATGTGGCCCCCCTCATTTTGTAGTGCTTTTTCTGTGCTTAAACGTCCAAAACTGGCCAATACACATGGTAAGGCCCCTTGAGGTACATTAGTTTATAATCCTTTTTCGAAAATTTAGACACGAACGGGCGCTTTGTTTGTTTTTTCTACTCTCTATTTAAGGGATTATGTGTGAGTTGGCATAGGCATGCCCGCGTTTAGCGGGCACCCTGTTAAAAAGTATTCAAACTAAACATACAACTTTAAGCCTCACTTAATAAGGTAGTTTACAGGTGCCTACTTGGATAGTATGGGCGAGGTGGCATAGCGGTTAAAGCGTATGTTTCCTGTGCGGAAGATCTTCTGCTCTAGTCCAACTCGATGCCCTGACTGAGCACTCACTCAATGTTCACCTGGTGACAACATTGGGGTGATAAAGGTGTTGAGGAAAGGAACTGGCTACCCTTCCTCACATACCGATGGCTCAGGATAAGTTTCCTCTCTACCAGGCACTCCCCTATTTATGAAAGTATACGGGACTACCTTTACTTTCTTACAAGGGATTAGAATCTGGCTTGCTTTGGGTGATTGTATAATTCCTCATCATATTAATAATTAATCGCTATATTTCGACTATAGATAGCGCTATGAGGATGTTATGCACCCTCGTGGAAGGTAGAAAAAGTGTGAATTGCACACACTTTGACTTCGTTGTCGATTGATAGCCGAGAAAAATGAATGCAGACATCGAAAACAACGTCTAATTGCGAATGAAATATTACTAATTCCCAAAGATGCAATATTTATCAAGACAAACGTGAAAAAAGAATTGAATAATAAAAAGAAGTAACGCGAGAAGAAAAATGACGCAAATGAGGATGATAAACAAATGTTTTTTCTTAAGGGACCTAAGGAATAGCTTACATTGTTTGAATGGGTAAGATATTGGCAATGCATTATGGGTTTGACAAGAAGCTTTGATTTTGTTCCGTTAAATGACCCCTGCATGTACTTTGCAATGTTTGTAGCTGACGTATTTATTTTGACTTCTTTCTAAGCTAAGAGAAGATCTCTGAATACATTTAAATTGCCTATTTCTATCCATGCCCGGAGACACGTGCGATCAAACGTGCGCGTGTCCACACACGTGCAAAATCCCCCGCACAAGCGAAAAATCGCCCGTGCCAACATCACTATTAACCGTACAATCGCACATGCCAAAAAGGAACAATGTTGTCGCCACTGTATCACAAGTGACTGTCACTTTTTGCTTTCATAACTCTGCTTTATCCTGTTTTATCCTAAATGAAATATTTGACATGTTTCAGCAACAAGAAACTCTCTTTTGCGGATACGCAAATCTTGGATTAAGTAAGAGCAATCACTCGTGCAAACGAGGGTGTACGTGCGAATTGAGGCTCGTGCACCAATTTCTTCCGGGCATGGACTGATCAGGCAATTAATACTACCATTTCAAAGAAGCTTAGAAACTTGAGATTAATAAGTAAGAGCAATCACTCGTGCAAACGAGGGTGCACGTACAAACGAGGGTGCAGTAAAAACCGGCACATCAGAGCCTACAATTTTGAATTGAGCTTTTCCATGCTTTTATGCAATGAAGTAATTCCAGTCACCAGGGTACTGGTTCTTAATGCAGAGTCTATACATTTCCAGGGGGAATGATCTTTAACAATACAGCATTGAAAGACTGGCAATATAGTTATCCGCCCAAAGCTTTGTGATTAAAAACAAAGGTCTTTGCAGATATTTCCATTTTCTACCGCTATTTTCACGGACATTGCTCTCAGGAAATCAGGAATATTAGTCCTGATCCTGTGAGGCATTTTCGAACTACCAGAAGCTCTACCCATTCACACCCTTTCTCAGTTACACTACCTAATCCACGAACTCTAGCTCACAAATCATCTTTGATTCCAAGAACTTCTCATCTGTGGAACTCATTGTCACCCACTACTTTCCCTGAATTCTACAATTTGTCATCTTTCAAATACAACATCAACAAACTTGATCTTGTCTCCCTTTCTACTTAAGCTCCCCCCATTTTCTCAGATTTTACTTTTTCAGAGCTTTGTTGTAGGCCCTATGGCCTTTCCCCGACATTATTTACTAAAAAAAGGTTTGAACCTGCCTATCACAAAATCTACGTACTACTTTTGGAGCATCCATGAAAGGGATTGACTGGCAAATTGGCTTAGTCTACTAGTTGAAAAAAATATACCATTGCAAAAAACTTAGCTAGAATATCAGGCTGAAAAGGTTCTTAATATTTGAAATCAAAGTATATACTTCCAGGCTGTAGGTTCTTGTTATATTAAAGTTCATATGTGCAGGTTTTTACTGTTTGTAAATAGTTCCTTGAAACAACCAGATCCTGTAAATATTGATCTTCGGTTTTCATCCTCTATCATCTTCTCACAAGTGGTTCATATGCTTTGAAGGTTTCCAAAATTCGCCAACTTTTGATGAAGGAACGCAATAGAAAAAGAATTGAAGAGTTGAAAGTTGGCTCAGTAGAGGAATTTCAAGGTCAAGAACGTCGAATTATCGTCATTTCAACAGTGCGTAGTAACCGAGAGTATTTGAAAATGGATTCAAAGTTTTGTTTAGGGTTCTTGAAGAACCCAAAGGTATGATTTGTTTATTGAGCTGAGCCTAGAATTCCTTGCGCCATTTTGTATTTTCTTACGATACCTCGTACTGGCTTTAGCTCTTGCTTTGATATATCAGAGAGTCATTTCATACCAATTCCTGTTTCCTGTACAGAATATAGATTGCATTTGCACTGTTGATTGCAAAAACTGCTCCGTGGAAAACCTTTAGAAAATTAAGCAAAGCTTGCCATTCCAGTGAGAGAGCTAGCTTCATATAAATTATAGGTCATTGTTTTTCAACCTTCATGTTAGAATGGAACCCCACGGAATCATTCCAGTGGCTCGAGGACCCCCTGTTTGCACTTTTTTTTAATTTGTGCTGTCCCTGGCGTCGAGCCTCAAGGTCATCGAGCCACTGGAATGATTAGATATTCCTATAAAGAGAGTGTGTCATTCATTTACAGTACAAAAAAAGGAAAAAAAGGTAAGGAATGGAAAAAAATATGACCAATTAGACAAAAAGAAATAATGCAAGAGCTGCCAAGTTGTTAACTTGAATCCTTGAAATTACCTTGATTTGATCAAGTTGACCTGTTTATTTTTTGAATGTAATCATCAATTTTTGCTTCTATAATCAATTGTTTACATATCTGCACAATAAAATAAAAAGTTACTGTCGATCCTAGTATTTCCGTAACTTCTCTCAGAGCCCCTGGACCATGGACGTAAGAACCGGGGGGGCACAGTGGGCTCGTGCCCCCCCCCCCCACTTTTCAAGTCTCGGGCAAAGTGCTCCTTTTCATGTAACTTGCTTGCCCTTTTTGAAAATTTTGAGGATGCAAAACAAATAGAAAAATACATGTTTCTGGCGACCTCAGAAGATCTAAGCTTCAAAATTTCCCGGAGGAGCATACCCCCGCACCTCACTAGCTGATGTACAATTAGGACTGGCACAATATTTACCCTTTTTCAACTTGTAAATGCTTTTTCGTTTCATTAAAGTGTCTTAACCTCCAGAAGAAGTGCTCAATCTCACTTCCAGAAGCCCTGCGAAAGTTCCCCTCAATCTATGTGCCCCCCCACTTTTATAGAGCTTCCTGCGTCCCTGCCCTGGACTGTACTGGAAACCCAGGCTGAGCACGAATGGGTTAGGCCCTTACCTGCTTACTAAATATTGCTGCAAAATACGTAGGCTGAGATTTCAAAAACTGAGCTACTGTATGTTTCTACGCATAATGTGTAGTGTAATGTAATAATTATTCTTCATTCTCCTTAGCGTTTCAATGTGGCTATCACTCGTGCCCAGGCTCTTCTCATAATCGTCGGGAATCCATTTGTTTTGGCTGAAGACCAGTATTGGAAAGTGTATGTATACACGTATTTTTATAAGAAAACCATAATTTTGCCTGAGCCTCAATTTTCTTAACTTTTCTCGAAATTGAGCCTGAGAATTTCTTAAATTTTTCTTAACTTTTACTAAAATAAACTGGCTGAAAAGGCTTACAATGTCGCTATTAATATTGTATACTTGAATTTGAATTCCATCTTTAACACTTTGAATGCAGCAACGACGAAATATCGATTTTTGACCAGTATAGATCCTAAATTTTGGAAATTGAGCCTCGTGATTTTCTTAACATTTTCTTACGACTTTGACCATTTGAGCCACATTCTCTTATAAACTTTTTTCTTATAAAAAAAGACGTGTAACCTAACTTATATGTTGACATAATTATTTGCTGACGTCATTGCACGCTTTTGTGTAAGAAAACGTTTATAAGAAAATGAGACTCAATTGGCCAAAGTCTTCACAAAGCCTTAAGAAAATCACAAGAAACGACTCAGTTTCCAAAGTTCAGTTTTGTTGTTTACCAAAAATCGATATTGCGTCGTAATCACATTCAAAATGTTAAAGGTGGAATTCAAATTGCAGTATACACGATCAACAAAGAAAGATTATCCCGTTTTGGTCAGTTTGCTTCAGCAAAAATTTAAAAATAGTTTTGAAAAAAATCTTCGGCTAAGTTTCGGGCAAAAGTTAAGAAAATTGAGACTCAGGTAAAGAAGATCCTGAGCTTCCATCCTATTGCACTCTTCTTTTATAAAAACAGTTTATAGGAATATTACGGCCCAAAATTGCTGAATGAATAATTTTAGAATAATACAGGACTTAAGTTTCATCGAGACAATTTTGGGCTCGACAAGCACTTAAAATCAAAATTAAATTTATCTTCAACTTAAAATTAAAGAGGCTCTGCATATTTTGTGGGAAAAGCCTATCTTAAATAAACCAGTTCAGCACTTCGATATTTGATTAAACTGCTGTCCTCCTTATTTTCTTTGCAACGGTTGTCGTTCTTTTGTTCGATTGTAGATAGTTATACCTGTTCCATTGATTAAACTTTTAGTCTGTATCAACAACTGATGATGGATGATGAATCCGAAACCTGTATTTCAAAACTAAGCAGTTGTCTTTTTACGTCGTATCTAGAAGTTCCACTATTGTTTTATTTTATGATAAGGTAAAGCATCAACAAAGATTTGAATATAACAACCATTTTAGATATGATGCGTAAAAAGACAACTATTTCATTAATTTTGCAAAACATGTTTCGGATTCATCATCCATCATCAGTTGCTAATACAGGCCTCATTTTCACTATACCGGTTGCTATCGTTGCGTTGCGTCATGATATGACCTCTGCCGGATAGGGCGATCTTTTATACTATACCGGATAGCGTCACAAAAATACGGTCTGACTTTCATATCACCTACAGAGCGGAGTGACTTTCTCTCTCATTTGAGGAGCGTCTCATACCGGATAGCTTTGGCATGATATAAATGGTACCCCCTATCCCATAGGAAACTCGCTGCGCTACGATAGCTACCCGGTATAGTGTAAACGGGGCCATAGACTAAAGGTTTAGTATATCTGTGTATATACGAACAAAAGAACGACAACCGTTATAAAGTAATTAAGAGGGGACTAGAATCTTACTGAAGCATCTAAGTGCTGAGCTGCTTATTTAAGATAGGCTTTTCTCATAAAATATGCAGAGCTTCCTTATTTTAAGTTGAAGTGCTTTTCGAATACAAAATTGCTAGACAACTATCCAAGTCTTTTTGCATTTATTGGAACTCTATAATTGGTTTTACAATGCTAGAGTTTTTATCTGTAGAAAGGTGCTCACGTACTCGTGTAGACAGAACAGCCATTTATTTTCAGACCAAGTTATATCTTTGGTATTTAAGAACAATTTAAAAATAATCTTGGTTATAAGCCAAAATAACTAAGATCGAGACTCATCGAACATTGAGGTATTCTTAAGCCCTGGTCCAACGCGAAGAACATTTCAATGAACAATGTTCAACATTCACTTCAAATATTCGATGAATTCTTCGTTCGCTCTGGCTAAACGTGAGGCAGATTTCAACGAACATTTTGCAATGAAAAGGCGCCAACGCAGAAGCAAGCAAATAAAGTATGCAAACTCACATGGCTTTCCTGGATTTATGAGAAAGATACGAATGGAGCACGGTGGGAATGATGAGAATTGGGCGTGGTCTTATCGAAAATGGTCTTTCTGGGGACCAAATATTAGGTGCAGAGCTGTTAGACACTTCAAAAAAATAAACGTAAAGACTTGGGCTCAGTTCCTAAAATCATCCCGCTAATGCCCTAAACTTGCTGCCCTATGCATTGGCTCATGATTCCTTAAATTCAATCAGTTTTAGATTTATTCAAAGTCAAAAACCTACGAAAACTAAGCAAATTTTGGCCGGAAAGTTTCTTATATACGCTTTCGTGCATTGGAAAGTCTCATTTGTTCGTTGAAATATTTGTCAGAGTGGCCAAACGGGACGAACATTTGCAGAACACGAAAAAGTTCGAGAAATGTTTTGATCTTCATCAAACAATTTTCGAGCAACGCCGAACATTTCCCAACATGAAATTTATCATCGAAAAGGGTGGCCAAACGCAACGAACATTTGCAGAACATGAAAGTTGAACATTGTTCGTTGAATTGTTCGTCGCGTTTGGCCAGGGCTTTACTGTGCTGCTGAATGTCCTTTATCCTTAAAATAGTTGATTCTGTTCGTTAGTAGTAAATGATAAAGGCGAAGAAAGCAAGGATGATAGGGAAGAATTTGCTGCTCTGGCTGAGGAACAATGAGTACTAATTATGGCATAATTGCCTATAGTAAAACCCTTTCTTTAGACATTTCACAGATTTTCTCCATAGTTTGATTTGATTGTATTTTGATTGCAGACTGTTGGACTATTGCATCGAGCGTAGTGGCTACAGGGGCTGCAAGTATGATGATGACGTCGTTAGTGACTTATCAACCAAGTTCTCTGATATGATGAAGGCGTGTTGAAACGTACTACCCTGTTTCATCTCAAATCATGTTTCTTTTTGCAAATATATTGTATTAATTGTATAAATGCATTTTCCTTCAAATATGATATTGTACAAAGACGCTGGGACGGTGGGTGTCCCTTGGAGGCGCAAAAGAAAAGGAAATTTCAAAACTAAGGAGGAGCTTTGGGGTCACTCAAATAGTACGTACGCACTAAAATGGCTAACATTTGACCCCTTTCCCCCACTGTACGCACATGTACGCTTGCTACGACCCCCATGGCATACGTTCTCTTACCCATCTGACCCCCCGATTTCTAACGGGAAGAATGTATTTAAACATCCAATCGATAATTCCATAGAAAAAACTGTAAAACGTTTGAGAGACAGGAAAATAATCATAGCAAGTGTTTTGTAAAACAGTAATGAAAGTTGACGACAAATACAACAAAGCATGAAAAGAGTACCTTGTATATGAAAATATTACAAAACATGTGCAAAAAGCGACTTTTTTTCTTATATACTTAGATGTGTTGATCCCCTTTCCCTTTGCACGCACAGTGTATGCTTTTGCTCAACCTCCCTCCACCTTCGTGCGTACGTACTCTCCGGTGCCAAATAAACGTCCCCCTTTTTAATTTTTTCCAGCCCCCGGACCATATTAGGACCCTTTGTTTATTAATTTTAAGGGCATCGACGTTTTTTACAAACCCATCATTTCATTTCCTTTTTCTGCTAGTACTATTAACGATAAATTTTCATAGTAAAATAGTGCAGTTCTGTATGTATTTTAGTTTTATGCTTTATGACAACCTGCTTTTACTCTTTCCGTCCTTGTATAATCATTTAAAGCTTTTTCTCAACTTCCGACCCCCATGTTTATTTTGACCCCCCGTTTATCAAATTTTGGAATTTTTCTCCGACCCCCTGTTTATTAGGAACCTCCACTAAATGAATGATCTCTTTGGCGTCTCAGACAATGGTGTAAAGCCAAATGGGTAGCGAGGAGGCTCAGCTAGAGATGATGAGCATGCTTGCAGTGTTTTCCATAATAAGTAAGGAGACTCAAGGCACCAAAAGTATTGCAAAGAATAGCAGGGGCTGTGCCCCCTCGTGCCCCTCCAGCTCTACATCACTGAGCTTGAGGATGACCTTCCCTACCAATGTCTGACCACAGCCTTGAGATTGGTTGTTATCCATAAGCGTAGAAGGAGGGGGTGGGAGCTACAGTCCCCCAGACTGGGCAGAAGTCCGTTTTACTCGAGCAGATTTTCTTAAAGAACAACCGGAAATTCGGGCAGAAAGTTTACAGAAAGTGCACAGCCCCCCTAAATTTAATGTCCTCCTACACCCATGTTGTTATCTGATGGTAAATCATCACCCTTTGATGATAAAAGAAATTCTCCTATTGCAAAAAATATTAACTCAATTAAACTGATTTTTTCGTTTTGATGTAGCATTTTTAGTTCCGTTGAAATTGAACCCTACTCGTAGTTAAACCCCTTCTCCTCAAACGTGCCACCACAAATGCCTATTCAGCGTCTTGTGCAGTTTAGAATGTATCAAATATTGTTGAATACCAACAACACTAAATTTATTTAAGAAATCTTTGCTTAAAACACTATATTCCTAACTTCAACATCTGATGATTTTATAGTTTATCTAAATTTTCATTATAAGCTAAAGGAGAAAATTTGCATTTTTCTTTCATAGATAATTTCTATTTTTTGGTTTTTGACTTATTAAATGGGATCATTTTAGTGACTATTTGCTTAAACCCTTTAGATCTAAATTTCATACCAACATTGATGTCGTATTGTACGTTATGGTGGAGTTTAGATCTTTCTACTCCAATTCAGAGTCCAGAAAAGTCGAACCTTCCTCCTGCAGTAACTCCTTTATGTATAACCTTCCTTATAATACAGCATCGATGAGAAGTTTTCCATATTTTCTATGCATTCCTCAAGTCAAATCACCTGATTTACATGCATCAGAGTTTTCCTCAAGCGAGATTGTTTTGTACACTTACTGAGCCTTCCTCAAAACTGGTTAGTGGTGATTTCTATGCATTTTTTAAAGAAGACTCTAGCTAAAACCACGCCAAAATTTTAGGTGTGGCATAGCTTCAGCCACGCCCATATTTTCAAAGTGCAGATATGATAGCAATTAGAAATGTCTCAATAACCATGCAGTAGTGCAAATTGACCATAGCAATACAACACACTTAGAAAGCAAGGTCAATACACTTTGAAATGCAAATTCAACACACAAGATGATCGATAATTTTAACAACAGGGGCTCCACCTCCTGAGCCCCTCTAGAAATCACCCTTGTCTATTATGATTATGATGACTATGTTTGCAAGTTAAGGGATTTTGGCTCTTGCAGGCTCTCTTTTGAAGGTAGTAATCAGGATAAGTACAAATTCTCAAGCAGCATTACTGATCTTCAATCAGCAATTATCATATTGCATAGGCCTATAGAAAAAGCTACTGGCTCAGTAAGAAGTCACTTTGCTACCGCTGTTATAAAAACACCCATTTAACAAGTTCTTTTCCCCTTTCTCATTTGCGATGGTTAATGTGTTACTATTAGTTTTATCCATCAAAACATTCTTTGCAGCTAGCAATGTATACACATATAGTTAGAATGGCATCAGTGGAGCAACTTATTAATAACAGCGACAGCTGAAACACTAATGCGATATAAAACGATAAAACACAACAATTTATCTACATAGCTTATAGCTACAGCTTTCCCCTTTCAAACTATAAATTTGTTCTTGAATCTTCCACATTACCACAAGCTTGCCCACCTCAATACGCCGTCATATGTTGGTGATTTTTATAGACTATAGTTTGCTATTTAAATTTGTTTAATCTTAGTTTTTGCAAGCAGTTTAATTTAGTATATGTAGATTTGAGATAAAAAACATATTGACATTATATCGAGCGCCATCTTGTTTTCATCTCTGTCCCTTCTGTTAGATTCTGATTCTGATTCTGTTAGATTAGATTCTAATGCGTAGCTAGATTAGATTCTAATGGCTTCAAACTTATGAATTTTGCTGTGATGCTGCGATCATTAAGTGTTAAAGGATCTGGAATTTCATTCTTGAAAGAAAATGTACAACCATCCAGGACATCTTTTCAGCAAACTTGCATACTAGGCCAAGCCTATATGGGAGTCCCATGTCATTCGCCGCTTAGCTGTCTGCATGCCTATTAATTCCGAAAGCATAAAGAATAGAGAATACCAAGAAAGCCATGTGTAGGAAAAGTGGGCGCTAGCCCCCACAACCTCTATAGGGATTTCGCAGCGGCAAGTGAAGAAGTGTAAAGGAAGTACTTACTATCAACATATATTTTATATATTTTCATTAGTTTATTTCATTTATGTTATACAGTCCTCTCATTTTGTATGATTCAGATTCTTTGGATTTATATTGAACCCATTTGGGTAATTCTAATCCGCCAACCAGATAGATGTGTATAGTCCTCTGGCCTGACTCAGCATCTAATGCGGAAAATCGACACCATGCTTAGTGTTATTTGTAAAAGTCCATAAACAGTCCAAACTGTTGTACCAAAAACTTTAAACTCTGCTTCTTTTTTGGGTCGGGGATAAGGCCCGCTGAGCCTATGCCACAATATTAAAAAGATGCCATTATCTTCAGTGACAATTGTTCAAGAAAAATCAAGGGGGGCAAAGGGGCTGAATCTTCTTCTTCTACTGGCTTCTCCTGATTAATCAGGGTTGCCGATGCGAATTGTTCTCCTCCACAGCTCCCTACCTTCTGTATCAGTCACCTTCAGCCCCATAATTTAGGGTCTTCTATACAGTTGATAAATCGTCGTTTTTGCCTTCCTCTTGATCTTCTTCCAAATTGTAGCTGCATCGCTCTCTTGCCGAGTCGCTGTCCCTCACTTCTCCAAACATGTCCAAACCATCTTTATCTTTTCTCTCTCATCTCATTCACATTTTCTACTCCCAAGCTCCTTTCTAGCGCGTACTCGACCAATACCTGGGATTATGTGAAGTGATTTTCATAATAAAAATGACTTTCAGAATAAAAAGTCGTGTATTTAGCTTCTGGTCCACTACTTTTCCCGAGAATTTGCCGACTCGATGGCACCTGAGGGGTACTTTGCCCCCTTGCTTCCTAATATCCACTACTGATTATCGTTCAATTTCCTTGTAGATGCAAAGGAGCACTTAAAATACGGATGCTAACAAAATGCTTTGATAGAAAGGATGAGGACTTAAATGCTACTTTTTACAGTTGATTAAGCGTGTAAAACTTTTGTTGTGTTTTTGAAGATAACCATCAGGAATGTAGCAAAGTTATCCGATTTAAATCAGGAAAAATCGAGATCACAGCGAAAAATGCGAATGCAGAAAACACAATATTCTCAGACATCAAACACACTAAGAACTGAAAAACATGATAAACAAATACTTTATTTAAAAGTCTATTATAAGCTTCTTGAATGTTCTTTTGTTCTTGAGTTCAACATTGCACGCTATCCATCAACTCATTTCCCAAAAGATCTGAGTTGGCTGGTAAACAAGGCCGCGCAGGGTCAATTAATTGCAGCGCACCAAGTCCAACCCACGACAACTATTGCGTTACAACGAATATATTTCTGTGCAACTCGTGCGACAAACGATTGAAGTGCGAGGGCAATTAAGCTCAAATTGCAGCAATAACGTGTGATAAAGACCATTTGCAGTGGGCAGAAGTCTCAAAGAGTACGCACTCATGATGATAGAAGCCAAAATTCCAAGTAATTGATGTCAAACTTCAGGTATCAGGGGCCGTGCATGGACTTTAATAGTGGGGGCATGCCAGAGAATTTTATGGGTTTAGGGTATATATCCTGCATACTAAAAACACTATTTACCCAAAAATGGGGCTATAGCCTCCGGCCCCCATACTGCGCGACCCTTAGGTATTTAAGAGAAACTTCTACATCACATCTTAAGATGGCTAAAATGAGGAAATCATCTGCACAACAACCTCCAAGAAATATAGAGAGGGCAACAAGGAATGATTTTGCTGAACAAAGCTCTTCCTGATCTAATGACTTCCCATTCCACTTTCGTAGATTAAAATTGTTAGAGAAGCATGCTTGAAGCAGGGCAGTCTTTGAGATTTTATGTCCGCATTACATGGTTGTTTTATAAGAAACAGTAGGTTGAAATTGGGCAACAATTAAGAAACACAGCCAGGCTGAATTTTAAATAATAACTTGAAGGAACTGCTCTTACAAGACAATTTTTGATCAAACTAGAAAGAGAATAGAAGCAACATTCATTTCATGCCTCACAAAACCAGAACATCCTTTTCTTGCATCACAGTTGCCTTATCTGGGTTGTTATTGTCATTGCAAGTCTTCAGAATTTCACGAACATTTAAGAAACATTAAGGATTGTTTTTACGAAATATAAGGCTGAAGGTAGAAACTTTGTTTCATATAAAAAAACCGTGTATTGATAATGCTTGCGATTTTATGGGTTTTCACAGCTCCCTAGAGCCAAAGGTGATTTCTAAAGGGGTTGCACCTAGAACCCCCGTGTTAAATTTTTAGAAACCACCACTCTCAGTTTCGTGTAGTTGGTGATACGTATGCATTAGTAATTTTTCTCGTTTCTTTATTTATCGTCAATTTACTCGTTCTTTTCTTTATTTATTGACTTGTCTATTTGTTTTACATAGAAACGTCAGATTTATTGTTACGTTAGCTCACACACGTATGTTCCTATTGATTCTCCTCATTGCATGTATTTACGCCCAATTTTGCATTATATGTAACACTGTTGATACGACACATTGTTTATCACGATTCAAACAGATTGAGATGAACGAAAGTTCACCAAACTCATATTTTCTTTTGTAATTCAGTTNTTTGATTGATTGAGAATTCTTCCAAGCGTACCATTATAGGTAGTTCCATTGTTTCACTCTTATCCTCCTATTCCTAGTAGAATGATACGCCCTGTTTCAGTTTCGGATTGGAGGAAGGATCGTGCACTTACCTCAACAAATGAACAGCGAATCATAGAAATAATAGGACGGACCATTACTTGTATGTGAAGGACGGACCAGCTGCATTTTCATGCACAAGAGGCTGCAGTGAGCCATTTAATTTCAATTGTTTTCATGCGAATTTGTCCGGAATTCAGCATCATAAATTGAATATGACAACGAGGCGAGTACATTATGTAACTTCCCATAGATAAATTAGGCTGTGTAGTTGTAGCCCTCACACACGCATTTGCCGAAAATTGAGAATGGACTTGGCAAGAAAGTGCCCGTTCTTGAAACGGGTTCCTGCATCATTTGTTCGAAAAGCAGGCCCGTCTTTACTTTCATATGCTGAGAAATGCCCGGTTATGTCGCAAGTACTGTCTGTGAAAGCAGCTGCTCCTCGAGTGAACCCTGACAACGGTAAGTGAACAGGCAAAAACAGTCTTATGTTTTCATTGGTGAAGGAAAGGGACTCGTCCATGATTTAATTCCAGTATTTTTATGCACTTATGAGTGTATTTTGTTTTTAGAATGCGACTGGGTAGGTAGAATTAGAAGAACTTTTTGTGTAGACTTTGTCTACTGGAAAGTTGGAAAAATATTGGCCCGATTGTAAACCACCAATGGTTTTCAGGCACATGATTAATCTGATATTTTGCAATAATTATTTGAAAAATCGACAATTCTGTTGCAATCTACAAGAATAGCCCTAAATATCGATGTTTTCGTGGGTAGATTTCTATTCGTGAGAGATCGCGTCAGCAAGATTTCGTCACATTCTTGTGGTTTAATTGAAATCAGAGAGGAAGAAGTTCAGCCTCTCTATTTAAAATTATTAGTGGTTTTGCTTTGATTTTAACATAGATCAGAAGTGGGGAGCAGAGGGGTTCACACCCCCCCAGTAACTTGCTGATATTGTATAAAGGGTTTTTATTCATGTTGCATGAATAGCTACATCCTATACCCCTCAATGCAAGCTCAGCTCTCTACAGTCTTGCATCTTTTTCACAAACTGCTGAGGAGAGTTCTGTTATGATCAACTGATAAAATGTTGACAGTTTCACTTTCTTACAAACTATGGAGAATTCTTCAACAGTTTTGTGCAGCCATTTTTGGGTTTCTTATAAACATTCATAAAAGATTAGCTAATATTTTGCAATCTTAATAGTTTCATGCTGCACTTTCCAGCAACAAAAATGTAACACCAGCTAAGTTCTTTATAAATTGGAAGTATTTTACCTTGGTGGGTTTATGTGACCACCTTGGTGAGTTTATTTGCTTTGCAGAATCAGCAAAAGAGGTGTAGGTGTTAGGTTTTCTTGTTGCCTTGACTATCAAAATTTAGTGTAGAAGTTAGCTCTTTGTGTGTGGCAGTTGATTGCCCCATGAGAGATGCATTTAATTGGTATTTCTTCTTCAGTGAAAATGAATTTTCTTGCCATATAAATGTGTTAATGTGTTGNGTGTTGTATTGCATCCCAAACAAAAAATTGATGTCTTCTTTCTAAGACTGCACACATGGGAAATTATATATTCAAATACATGGATTCTTTTCAAAGCTCAAAATTCCCCTGATGTTAGTTTCTAATGTGGAGAATATTGTCTTTCAAATACAGCCCTGTGAATGCTTTGGAGACAGAATTTGGCAAAATACAAATATCTCTTGTTTGTGGGAATGTGAAAGACAGAAACCTTTCAAAATTATGAAAGTTCTGAAAATGAGAGCCAATGAGAAGCTCACTATTGCCATGTGAAACAGAAATTTTCTGTCTTTTGTTGAAAATAAAGATCATCATTGTTCAGAAATTTCAATGACAGAAAATTTTCCTTGAAATATAGCTATTTCTCATTTGCAATCTGCTTTTCTAATCACTCTTCCATGCAATCTATGTAATTCTGTTTTGTTGCTTTTATTGTAACACACTTTCTGTCCTTCTATTAAAATTAGCCATCTGTTTTGTTTATTTACACAATTCATTGTGCTGGTTCTATTCAGAGAACGTTTATTTTCCAGGTGTGAAAACATCTGGGCAAACAACTGAAGATGTTGTTAATGGTAATGATAACATTGATTCTTAATCCTTATTACTCATTTATCTTATTTGTATTTCTTATTTCCACTGGTGGTGGTGGTTATTTCAAATATCCCTTGCTGCAGCTGTGCCATTAATGTTTTCCATAGCAATTTGAA
>OLMO02000003.1:1842097-1852321 GCA_900291935.2 Cassiopea xamachana | reverse complement strand
GAAGTCTTTCTATGGCTGGGTCGGTAGGTATATGTTTGTAAATTTCTAGAACAGTGGAACATGTATTTCCATGTACTGTCAAATAACAAAGGGCTACAAAATGAAATTTTGGATTGTTTGAAGGGCGTAGTCCCCAAAACACTCAAATAAGGCGTGGGCAAGCTCTATCAATGCATAGTGTGGCCTTGGGGAATCTCCTTAAAATAGGTGCAGACACTAAGGGAATCAAAGGGCGTGCAGCCTAGCGAGGCTGACAATGAAACGGAACCCTCGTATGGGCCAGGTGGCTCAGTACTCAACTTCCCTAGAAAAAGTGTCCTGCATCATCCAGATTAAAGAAAGATTTGAAGGCAAACTTCACAGTAAACAAGTTTGAAACCTACGATGAAGGCAACACTTGAAACCTACGATCAAGGATTCCTTTCAAGAGGCCAGTCTGCATCCCTAACCAGTTGTATATTACGTTGCAGACGGGGGGATATGAGATTATAGACAGTATCATAAGTAAAAGAAATGATAATGTAACGTCATGTAAAACTACCCCTCTGAAAGTAATGAGGCACGTGTCCCTGTTGCTCCTGGTCTTTCGTTTCCGGCATCTAGTAGATCTAGTAAAGCGTTTCTCAAATAGTGGGGCGCCAGTGATGACCCAGTGGTAGAGCGTCTGCCTCACAACCGGTAAGTCGTAGGTTCGAGCCCCGGCCGAGTCATACCAAAGACGTTAAAAATGGTACTCACTGCCTTATCGTTTGGCACTCGACATATGAGAATGAAATGGGAAAGTTAAACTCGCGGAGCCACCAGTGGAACAGCCCCCCTCCGCTGTAGCTTTCACTGCATTCGCAGACGCGTGGCCTGGGGCTATAGAAACGAAGATAGGCGCCGCCCTATGCGCCATTGGCCGCGGGAAAGGACTTTGACTCTTGACTTGAGTACTAGACAGCCTAAAAGTTAAGAAACTTTTAGAACTACAAGAAAAGGGCTAACACACTTCAGACAATTTGTACATTGAAGCCGCTACCTGGTTGAACAAAGCTGAACCAAACAAAGTGAATATGACAGGGCTTTGGATTTTATCTCTATTAATTTGCTACGTTTTGTCAATGTATTCACTACAATTTTGTTTATTAAATTAAGAAACTTTTAAGAAAACACATATCTATTATGAAGTTGAATCTGACTCAGTTTTATTTCAAACCTTGCTTCCAAAATATTCTAAACAGGGCAATTGCTATACAGAAGAGACTCCGCTCAGTAAATTTTGATTAAACTTTAAGCTTCCAGATAATTATATTGAGCAACATGGAAAGCTGCCATGCTGTCTTCACAAGGCTTTTTCAGCTGTATGGTTTTACAGATTTACAGAAGTATCAACCCCCCACGGCCAGAACTGTGTATATCGATAATAGAAGATGTTTGATTGTGTTTAATTTTGATCGGTTGTCGATGAAATTTTTCACCTGACATGACGAGATCGGAGTAAGGTAAGCACGAGGATTTTTAATTTAAGATGGCTGTAAACTTTCTGCCTAAAAGACTAAAGAGATCTGGAGAGCAGTCAGAAAAGTTTCCCAAATTCCCTATTGTTCTTTCATAAAAGTTGCCCAACTGAAAAGGACTTCTGCCCAATTGAGGGGAGCTATAGCCCCCCTGTCAATCCTGCTACGCTTATCAAGGTAAATAATAATATTGTTTAACCTTATGCGAACTGAAACATTCCACTAGATTTGTGGATTAAAGCAGCCAAAGTACCTTTCTAGACAGGGGTGTGCCTCGAAATTTTAGTTGGGATGTAAAGAGATGAGTTTATCAACGAAAATAATTGGTGGCATTTTACCGACCATTACTACAACTTCACCGATGACCTGCCCATTTAATAAGCACTTATCAAAATAGTGAGCTTGGCCTACATCCGCTAGTCACGCACACTTTTAGTGGCCACAGAAACCGCCCTTCACATCACTTTCTTGAATGGTCAGAAAATGTTAGCAATCCCTAATGCTCAAAACCTTTCAGTAAGATAAGCTCTTGAAAGCGTTTTGGTTTCTTCAATAATTACATAATTGTAATCAGCGATTTTATAGGCTGCTAGAGCAATTGAAAATAGATCTACCAATCATTACTGATTGTCTATTTGTGGCTGGTTTAAAGGTGTGGTCAAGAATAGTGAATGATTGACAATTTCCTAAGAACAAGTGAAAATCTTTTGGGATTCTTCGCCGCATAAACAAATTTCATGTTTTTATTTCAAGAGCTAACGTGGCAATAGGAATCAGTAGAGTCTGAGAGAAAAACTTTTGCAGAAAATGGAAGAATAAATCAAAGCAAGCAGTTTAGAATGAAAAGTTAAATTTTTTTTGTGCTAACATTTGCAAGGAAGTCAAATAAATTGTTAACTTAAATGCGAATAACTTAAACTTCTATTCAATCGCGTAAATTTTAGGTCAGATAGAGGGACGGGGGGATTTTCTCCTATTCTAAAAATACAATGTTTCAGAAGAGATTTATACCCTCACTAAACTTCGTCTTTTTGGGTAGATTAAGGGGGGCCTTGGTTCTTAACCTAAAGTCGCCCTGTAGACTGTGCTGCGTCACTCTGCGTGTTTGCATGTGTCTATTTTATGCTAACATGCTCAAGCAATACCGTGGGCGTAGGAGGACGTCAAATTTAGTGGGCTGTAAACTTTCTGTAAATGTTCTGCCCGAATTTCCTATTGTTCTTTCAGAAACTTTGCCCAAGTGAAACGGATTTCTGCCCCCCCCACCCTACCTCCTTCGCTTATGAGCAATACACATCGTTTTTTATAAGTTTCTAGGATCGGCATCAAGTACTAAAAGTTATTTAATTTAACGTAGAAGTTTTGGCATTCGCGTACTAAAGGTTTCTTTAATTAGTTTCTTATTTTTGAGACCAAAACTCACCTTCTTTTTTAAAAGTCAAACACTTCGGGGTGGATATCACCGCTCAACGTCACAAAAACGTCCAAGCAGATCAGAGTCACAAGTTATAATCTATTCCATGCAAAAATCGTACAGATTAACGAGTGGAAGCAAGTCAATGTACTCTGTCTCAGACAAATTGAGATTGTACAGTTTCTTAATTTTCATGAGCATAGACTAGCGTTTCTTATTTTTTTGACCTGCCTAGTACTCGTTGCTTGTAAACCAATTTCTCATAAAAAAAACGTGTATGATTAACACAGTCACGAAAGGAACCAAGAAATAGCTTTCAATTTAATGTTGAATGCAATATGATGCAATACCTGAGTCTGCAGTGCACATTGTTGTTCAACAATGGTAACTAAATTGTCTAATAGTATTAATTGCTAATTAGTAGTAAGTATAAAAAAATTAATAAATTGTATTTGAGAAAAATAGTATTGCTGAGTCACGATAAGCACTTTTTAGGATATTTTTGTTATTGAGTACTTACGATGGCGCTTCCATTTTCATTCAGATTGGTATTTTCTT
Organism: Cassiopea xamachana; assembly: GCA_900291935.2. NCBI lineage: Eukaryota > Metazoa > Cnidaria > Scyphozoa > Rhizostomeae > Cassiopeidae > Cassiopea > Cassiopea xamachana. The sequence goes on along the minus strand of OLMO02000003.1, from coordinate 1,848,850 downwards.
TCACTTACGTCATAATATATTTCACTCTTTAATCTTAGCTTGCACTTTCCTCTCAAGCTATGGTTAACTCTTTATGGCCTCGTTTGACGTCCATTGACCTCGCTAGACGCCTCATCTTAATTCAGTGCACGTTTTTTATAAGAAAAAAGTTTATAAGAAATTGAGGCTCAGATGGTCAAAATAGTAAGAAAATCGCTAGGCTCGATTTTCAAAATTAAATGTTTTTATTGGCCAAAAATCGATATTTCATCATTATTACATTCAAAATATTAAACATGGAATTCAAATTCGAGTACACAAGAGTAACAATGAAAATGTAGTCCATATTTGCCAGTTTATTTCACTTGAAAGTTAAAAAAAATTTAAGAACATCTCAGGTTTAATTTCGGGAAAAGTTAAGAAACTTGAGGCTTATCCAAAAAGATGGTTTTTGTATAAAAAAACATGTATCATACTCACTTTTAGCCTATGACTTATAGTTTTCTCTATATTCTCTCATACACACCTTTCCTGTTTTTCTTAATTATGATTGGCTAGTTCTACAACGTATTTCCTGTATTTAGTTATTTAAACTCGGAGGTTGTAGTGTTTTTCGTTACTCGCTCTGTCAGCTATACGTTTAATTCGGGATCTCACTGGTAAGAGACTCGTTAGCTCTTGTACACAGTTCATTTCGTTTGTATATAATCACACAACCAATGCCAGGCTTATTTATCCTCCCGTGCCTAACTTTGAAGTATACTGAACATTAGAGGAAACATGTTTATATGTTTATATGTTTATATGCATACGTTTATTGTAAAGGTTCTTAAAAACCCGCTCTATGACAGCTATTTGAATGATCACAGAAAGCGATGCAAAGGCCTCTTTAAACGATCCAACATTTCACCCAGCATCTACCCAATATTAATGTTGGATGAAATGTTGGATCGTTTGAACACCATGTTGGATCACCCAACATTGACTTTTCCGATGTTGGGTGAAGTTTGATTCTAGTCAAAATATTGGGCGACGGTAGCCAACAATTCCATTGTTTTCAACTGTTGGATGAAGTGCTGGGTCGTTTGAACATCTCAGCCAACACTGTTGGCATTGTTTATGCGTTCTCCCTTAAAAAAAATCGCGCGCTATTTGCATTTTGATCGTGATTCCCAGTCTCAAGCGCACAACTCTTTAACAGCGTATTCAAATCATAACCTCAATAGAAATGTTAGATGAAATGTTGGATCAGTTGAACACCTCACCCAACATTTATAAAATTTGTTGGCTGAAATGTTGGATGAAATGTTGAATCATTTGAACACCTCACCCAACATTTATAAAATTTGTTGGCTGAAATGTTGGATGAGATGTTGGATCATTTGAACACCTCACCCAACATTTATAAAATTTGTTGGCTGAAATGTTGAATGAAATGTTGGATCGTTTAAACAGGCCTTAATGACTTCTTATAGTAATGCAAAACACAGATTCCCTTTACATTTTCTATTTAGATCTTAATTTAAAGAAAGTTATTGCAATTTTAGAGAATCTGCTCAGGTGTTGAGATAATTTACCTTCTCTATTTATATTTAAGTGTACATATAAATATAAATATAGCTCTATAAATATATGTGTAGATATGCATTTGGACTGAAACAATTAGACATTTTGTTAAAAAGAAAGCCATAATTTGCCTGAGCCTCAATTTTCTTAACTTTTCCTGAAATTGAGCCTAAGATTTTCTTGAAGTTTTCTTAACTTTTACCGAAATAGATAATAAGAGACATGATTGCAATAATTACGACATTTCCAATTACGACATTTCCATGACAAGTCCAAACTTTACTGAAATTTACTGAAATAAACTGGCTAAAATGGGTTACCCATTCTTTATGTTGTGAATGTAGAAATGACGTAATCTCGATTTTTGGCCAACAAAAACACTCAACTTTGGAAAATGAGCCTTATGTTTTTAGTAAAAATCCTTCCTAAGATTTTTTAAAGACTTTTTTAAGATTTTCCTAATATTTTGGCCATGTTGGCCACATTTTCTTACAAACTCCTTTCTAATAAAAATGGTTGAATTGAATTGAACATTAATTTTAACAAGGGCTGAATTGAATTGAACATTAAAGATCTAAACACCGCTCCTCATCTAGAGGATAAAATCTTTATTTAGATATAATTGTAGTCTTTATTTAGAAACTTTAGAACTACAAGGTAAGAGCTAAGAAACTTTAAACAAATACCACATTGAAATCGCTACTTGGTTCAACGTAAAGCTGTACCAAATCAATTTGAATATGACATTGCTTTAGAACTCGCACTGACGTATTTTGTTTGTTATAGGACAAATAGTTTGCTACATTCACGTTCTTCGTACGCTTTCACAGCAATTTAGTTGGCTAAATTAAGAAACCTTTAAGAAACTTTTAGAACTAGGCTGTGAGCTGGGTTCCTTATTACGAAAATGCGCACTGTTTGAGCTGAAAATGATTTTCGGTTTGTCGGCTTCTGTCATCTAAACGTCTTTAAATTAACGATAACTTCAGCCTTGATCTAGGTTTTGACCTAATTTTCTTGCATAGAAGTCCTGAAGAGGTACCATCTGCTACAACTGCGACACACCTATACTGCGATTGTAATTACTCCGTGACGTCCTGCTGTGCTATCCTGCTTAGAAACATTTCTTCTCGACCGAAAACTCACCAAAAGAGGTTTTGCTGGATCAATCACCAGCCATAAACCAATATTTCTGTTAAATAGCATTGCAATGGAGACACTATCATGGTATTTATCAAAGTATGTCGACTTCAAAAGTACGTATCACGAAATGACGGGCTAACTTTGAGAAACGACTTCTGTTCCTTACGGGCCGTCTCTGAAATGTTTCCAATCATTTAGGATGAAACTAAAAACCATGCTTGTAGAGCAGTAAGAAACTTTCCAATTAAATTGTTTATATTTTTCTTAAATTCTATTCTCATTTTATGTTGTAATGATATTTATTTAATATCTAAGCATTTATTATCAATTTTATTTAATAGTATATTAACATGGTCCCCTTGAAAACATATCAAGTCAATGTATTTTGCTGTTGTTGCTGTTGTTGTTGTTGTTGTTTACTTTACTTTGAGTAGGCTATAATACCTAGCTTATTCAGCTAATTTAGGCCTACTATGCATGCCGTATCCAGGCATGGGACCCCTAGTTTTAACGTCCCTTCCGAAGGACGGCGGAGTGAGCTGTTTTGGTGGTTCATCTGGAGGTCGCCCATCCAGTTTCTGACCTTACACAGCTGTACTTAACTTCAGTTAAGCTAATGGAACTGGCTAGGCCGCTTGGCCACTCACCCCGCAAAGGTGGGTGAAGGGAGGCGCAATTAGTATAAGGGTCTCCCAACTTTTCCGTCCGAGGGCCGCATCAGCTATTAAGCAGCAGTTTGAGGGGGCTGAGATTATAATCGAAGTCCAAATAGAAAATAAAACAGGGATGCTGCCTTTCTTAGCACTATTTTATTCAGCTACTATTTAATATAACCTCCATGCTAGCGCTTTATTTAGGCAGGATACGAGTAAATTTCTCTACTTTTTCAGTAGATAAATGTCTCAGCGGACCGAATGAAAAGGTATCGAGGGCCGCATCCTGCCCGCGGCCATTAGTTTGGAGCCCCCTGTATCGGTATATTAGCATGGTTCCCTGGAAAACAGATCCTTTTTTCTGAGGGGCCACCATGTCTAAAGAGTTAAAAATGAACGAAATGAATTTGGTATAGGACACAGATTTCTCGGAAAAGTTGGGAGTGGTTCCCAGTTCTCCTTTACGCCGTAGTATCTTAGTTATCCTGTTGAGTTCTCAGAATGCAAAAAGTAGAGAGAATTTGCCTTTAGAAGTGGAACGTTTAGTGATTTACTGACAGTATTATGCCTTGTAAATATGATTTCCATTTTTGCTCCATAAAAGTAACGTTAGTATATTCTGTGTTCTCTAAGATAAATGTGAAAAGTCACGTGGTTTGGAAAAGGATTGGTTCTTCTCAATAGATACTCCATGTAAAATAGACTGACTGGAAAGAGACGAGAAGAGAGGGCTTGAATGTTAAAGTGAGTGCTCCTGTCCATAGCTTTATAATCTTGTTGGGTCATTCCCTTTCTAGCTGCTGGGAAGAAGAATGGGTATTTTGCATAAATCTATAATTTTTAATTCATATAGAAATATTTGTTTTATAATATCCAGATTGTGAGCTAGGTAATGGGTGATATTGAAATATTTTAAGCTTGGAAAATCCTTTGATTTGGTCTCTGTAAGAAGTGATGGACCTTCTACAATTTCTAGCGGAGCATCAAGTCACGAAACATAGGGAGAATTTCAAATCCATTTGCACTTCTCGGTGAAGGGGAATGTATAGCCATGCCAACACACGGGAGAATAATTATTTTTGGAGTGCTTTCAGAGTTCATTGCGTCCATGATTGCGACAAAACTCTAGGTTCATAATCTGACATTGAGCAACGATATTACGACTGAGAGATAGACGATAATCTTGCAAAGGCTGCGGCCAAATCTCTACTTTCAATTAATGAATTCGAATAAATAATCAATTTCTACGCGTTCTATGAACACAGCAGATAACTGTGAACATTACTTATTTGATAAGAATTTGTCGGTGATCCGAAATTGGTCTCATTTGATTGCAGATTTTTTAGGATATCATCATTGAAGCAGTTTAATTAAAATCACAAGTGACGCCATCACAAAATTATATGTATATCCGTATATGTATATTTATGTATAAATATGTAAACATATATATATATATATATATATATATATATATATATATATATATATATATATATATATATATATATATATATATATATATATATATATATATATGTATATATATGTACATATATATATATATATTTATATATATCACCAATTACAATAATTATAGTTATACACCTCACAGCATCCATGGCAGTGTATAATTGTCTTGCTTGTAAAGAGCATATTAAATTTGACATACTGTAAAATGTAAAAAGAAGCTATAAAAATACACAGATCAAAGGAATTGGTAAATTAAAGTGTTAAAAGTTCTGGATTAGTCCAAGGCTTGTTTCGACGACAGAATATATAGTAATTAGATTTAATTGAAATATTCATAGTTTTCATGATGATTCTTTTTTGAATAGTTTGATCGAAGTGTAAATCATTAAGCAAGGACAAAAGAGAATTGCATTAAGAACACAAAGCCCCAATAGCTCTCATAAATCTACTGTAAGCTCAAGTACGTAAAGTATATTTTTGTCTGTAAGTAGAAGAAGATGAGGACGGAAAGATTCACCAGTAAAAAACATGGAGATAGAAAGGAGGCTAGATCAGCATAAACAGTCCATTGTTTAATTGATGAGAAGAACGAAAAATAGAGGGCTTTATGTCAAAGCTAGAAGCAAAACAACCTCATGCCGTACACCCAGGAAGAGAGAGTCTACCCCAGATGCATGGAATGCATTTAGGAGACAAAAGTTCTCTATAGCCCAAAAAGCTCTTAATCTACACATTATCTTTGCAGTGGGGAGGCGAATCCAAGAATTGAAGCGCTGCGTCTTACTCTCTAGCTGAATTGCTACGACCTTGGACAAGATATATTGAGACAACGACAAAAATACAGGTACAACTAATGAACCCTCAATTCCAACTTAGAAAAGGAGGGATATAACCCCTCTCCCCCCTTTGATCAATGTTGAATGATAGGGAAACAACTCCATGCCATTTGGTCAACATTGAGTAAGGGGGGAGGGGGCACATGTAAAAGGAATGCATCTTTTTATAAAAGCTGAAGTCTGTCTCATAATTTTTGTCCCAGATTGTAGCTGAAATTCATGCAACACTTTCGCCAAAATTGGAAAAAGTTTAAAGCTTGTCACCCAACGAAGTCAGGATATCTGTGTTGTAATGCTCCTAGATTCTAGATTGGGTAGAAGTCGTTTGAGAAATGAGCAAAAAGTACAGGGTAGAGCATTTTTTTATACAACTTTGATGAATTTTTGGGGGCAGAACCCCCCGGTGTCTACGGACCTCTATGAAAGCAAGTAGGTAAAGCAATAATTAATTTTAAGATCTAAAAGTCGATTGTCCTCTTGCAGTCCATTGCTAGGAATGTTTATTGTTCTTGCACAGCTGACATTCTGCCAACAAAATGAACGTCGCTAACAGCTTTCTGGGGTACTGCAGTACCTCATTTTTTTCTTAGGTTCCTAAAGTGCAAAACATGAAAAATATCTGCCAGCAGAAATGAAGAATTGTATGATTTGCCGTTAGGATTTTTGCCTGAAGGGCATGACACCCTTGTACCCCTTCGTAGGAACGGGCTTGTGCAAGGCAAGACTTTGAAGCATTACACATTTGATTTTTCTGCAAGATCGAACTGTCTGCAAGACCAAGTGTCTGTAAGGCCAAGCTCTCGAGCCAAATGCCACTTTAACTCGCAGCTGCTCCTGCTTGAAAGAAAAGCAATTTTTAAACATTGGGATATAAATCATTGCCTTAGAAATCAAATTGAATTTGACCGTCTAGTCAAAGCCAAATGTTACTTGCATTAAAAAGAACACCAAAAGTACTTGCTTTATAAGTTTAATAGTCTTAACCGATAAATCCGATTCAGTTTCAATGAAATTACTCCTAACGAAATTATTGATTTTCTAGTAATTTTTTGGTTTCTCTCGTATGATTTGCTAGCTCATACATCAGAGCTGTTGCAGTCGAC
>OLMO02000003.1:1810523-1825186 GCA_900291935.2 Cassiopea xamachana | reverse complement strand
TGATCCATGGTTATCTCTTGATCAACATCTTCTGCTACTTTCCCAGGGGTTACCAAAGCTTTTCGTGTGCATGAGTAATCCTGTCTTTACTTTATTACTCCTGTAGATTGTTGAGACGTGACTAGTGTAAGGAAGTTAAAGTCGTTACTTAATCATGTTAGCAGTGATCCTTGAGCATACACGTACCACTCTTGCTCTCAGAGGGCATGTGCAGTGGTGCACTGGGGCTAGGACAGTGTTTTTAACCGGGTTTCTGCGGGACACAAGGCTTCCACCAGTACAGTTTAGGAGTTCTGCCAGAACTTACACAAATGCTACGGTCGACAGTAATTTGTTGTTTGCCTGTGCAGCTATGTGAACAGGGGTTCCTCGAGCCACTGGAATATTACCTTAGGGCTCCACCTCAGCAAAAACGTTGACTACCACTGGGACCCCCCAAGCGTTTGAGGTCCTGAAGAAGTTCCTTCAACGATTTTCAAGAGACAAGTTTTTGTGCATTACTTAGAAGGAAAATGAAGATGGCACCCTAATCTTACTAAATTTTCTAGGGGCCCCGAGCGTCTATGTTGCGGTACTGGGCATGTGCCCCCATTTCCACACCTTCCAGGAAACGTATGTGCCCCCATTGGAGCTTGGACCCAGCAGATAAAGAACGAAAGCATACATTGCTACAATTAAGCAGTTATGAGGCAAAATATCTTCTTTTAGTTGCGTGGCAGTTTGCTTATTTCCAGCAATAAGTTTAAATGTAGGAAGCGGGGGGTAGAGGGGGCTGCACCCCCCAAGCAGGGTAGAAATCCGTTTCACTCGGCAAATTTTCTGAAATAGCAATAGGAAATTCGGGCAGAAAGTTTACAGAACGCTTACAGCCCCCTAAAATTTGACGTCCTCCTACGCCCATGGCAAGAAGAAGGAATGCGTTGCTACCTTCTTGGTCATAGTATTTGCATTTATCGAGCCTGGTTTGTTTCTCAGGGGTGTCGTGGCACCTGTATAATATAATATAATGTAGTATAATATAATATAATATTATAATATAATATAATATTATAACATAATATAATATTACAATATAATATAATATAATATAATATAATATAATATAATATAATATAATATAATATAATATAATATAATATAATATAATATAATATAATATAATATAATATAACATAACATAATATAATCAATTTCTTTATAGTAGGCTATACAAGTAGCTACTGAGCTAATTAAAGCCTACGGTAGAGTAGGGGGGGGCCAAGCTCAATGATTTTACGACAAAATTCGAAACCTTTGTCTTTACTAACAATAAAAGTTCGAGAATTTTCCTACGAAGCATTAGAAATTCCAAAAATCCGACCATTTCGAAGAAAGTTGGAGGTCATGGCTCCCTGCCCCCGGCCACGACGCCCGTGTTGCTTCGAATCAAAAAGTCTTGATTATTAATGTTTGCTATGCTGATGCAGAACTATGAAAGAGTCGTGCTTGTTGTTGTTGCTGTTGCTGTTGCTGCTGCTAGTATTGTTTGATACATAGTGATTAGAAATGGAGAAAGAGCATATACTGTAGGTTTACTTTTATGGCATTTGCGGATGCTAGGTTACAAAGAAACAAGAGAGAAAGCTCCTCCTCCTTTCAGATTTAGGTAAGAATTTTGGTCTCCCCAGCACAATGAATAAACTTAGTACCTCTTCCTTAAAATGTGCTTTAATTTTCATCACACCTCCCTCTGAGTGAGTAAATTTAGGTGCCTTCTGCTAGATGTCTTATACCCCCTCTCCTAGAAAAATGATCGGTCCCTTAGAGGAAGCCCATATCGAGTTGCACTTTTAAGTATAACGTTTCTTCATAATCAAAGATGGTGTAATTTGGATCTCCCAATGCAGACCAGCCACGAAGCCAGGGGGTGAAATGGGGAACTATACCCCAATGGTTCATTGATTTTGCCCATGATCCTTGAACATTTGGTATCTTGCTGTTGTCTTTTCTATGTCAAAGATTATAGAGTGAAGCTTTCTAGTGCTAATTAGATGATTGTAGGCAATGTAATTGTGAAAATTTTCTTGGGGCAAGCCTAGAGACCCCCTTTACTTCCTTTATGGTGGTATGAAAGGCATTGGTTGCATTATAGCCAACGTAGAAGGCGTGGTGATCAAAGCATTTCTGATCAGAGCCCCCAAACTCCTTCCCTTCCCTTCCCTGTGTGTCTAATAAGCACCCTCTTTATTAGGTGTGGCTGTCACACCCTTCCAGCCTGGTTGCCACCCTGTCTTGTGAAATCTGTCTTCGTGACTAATGCAGACCAATCTGGTTAATTGCCTGTGAGATACAGATTTCAAAGCATAACACCTTTGTGCTATGCAAAGCCATTTGGAAATACCCCCCGTGAATGTTGGACTAATGAAGGGGTATGAATATTTAATGCTAACTTTAGAGTCAATCATTAGATCTGAAAATTCCCATTGCGGAAATTCTATAACTGCGCTGCTTTTGATCCAAGTAGTTCTGTTGTTTCCACTTGAAATAGGTAACTTACTTCATGGAGATATGCCGTATGGTAGAGCTTGTAAAAAAGAGGCGAACGAAACATTTGATAGCATGTGGGAATCTGAATCTTCGTTGCTCAGTCAAAGGCTTTGAAGAGCATCTTCCATGAACCCGTGACTTTTACAATGTATTCTCACATCACAAAACATTTTCCGCCTAGCAATTGTGCACAGATTTCAAGTATTGAAGAGTTGCGCTAATTATTCACAGAACGTCACATCCATCGTTAATTATTGCGCCTGAGAGATTACTGCAAAGTAATCAAGCACCAGGGCAGAATTTTCAAGATAAGCCAAGTAATAGGCTTGTTAGATATCTCTTTGAAGTTGTTGCAGGGTGAGATCATAGTTTGTCGCATAGCGTGGGGCGAAGATAACATGCAATCTCTAAGAGATTGCTGAGCATTGTTGATCTGGCCGATTTTGAACATTCTTTAATCAGATTTCATAATACCTACTGCCTAACAAGCTAAAGTGTACAACGCTTTGTTTACAAGTTTGCGAAACAATTAGACGAATATAGCGCCAAGCAGATAAGAGCACAAGCTATTTTGCTTTATGCCTCCAAAAGTTTGCAAAACAAAATGGCGGATGCTTTCAAAAGGGATTTTCAGAATCCCCTGATCTTATGGTTATGCAGTCTGAGGTCATCATTTACCATCACACCTTTGTTCGAATTCTATCAAACATCTAAACGGTATAATTGACGTCAAATTGTTAAGAAGATATGGTTATAACCACTATGAAGAGCTTTCACCCTCCTGTAGCGACAGCTTGATGTTACTTTCATTGCTGTTTCAATATGGACGCCAGTTAATGGTTAAAAGAGAAGGCCAACAGAGACCAAATCTGCCGCTACTTAAGCGAAGTTTTATCCGCTTGACAATTGGCAACTGAACTTGTCAAGCGCATTTAGCTGGTTTCAAAGTTGAACTAATTCAACAGTGTACCACATGAACATCATTTGCTCTTTGTCCCCCGTCTATGTTGTGCATTACTAACGTACAAAAGGACCTCACAGATATTTGTCTAATCAGATATGCAAAATCAATAGCAGATGCAGACCTGTGTTTTGCTACGTCATTTTGAAGACCGATGGTAAACGCGAAATAGTTCTGTTTGATTTTAGTATATACTGGACAAGTAGCCATTTCGGAATAAATTTTTAACGACGGATAAACGCCACTTCAGATGAACTGATTTAGTTCTGCTTTGCAGCTTGATAAAGCAACTTCAGGGACAAATCTTGAGGCATCAACAGGCACGAAAAAGAGTCGTATAGAGCTGAAAGATTATCAAGAATTCAAACTCGACTCACTTGATATCATATTCTGGGCTACACGCTTTGGGTTCACAACGTGACGTTTAACTAACGTTCGAATAGTCTAGCTGCGATAGCAGCCTTCAGGTAGAAATGATTTTCAAAATGCTATCATTCGGCATCCTCCTATCAGGAAACTTCATTTGCCTTGCCGATGACGTATCAAAGCTTAAATCGTACTCTTGCAATATTAGATACGAGATAGCAGAAGCTCTTAAAAGGGAGAGAAGTTGTGAAATGATAAGCTTCTTGCATCCTATGTGTGGTAGAAACATAACTGCGTCATTCTCAGAATCTCATCCATACATTTATTCCGAGAATATCAAGGGAAAGGAAAGAGTTCGTGGTATACTTCCAGGTATAGAGTGTTTTATTGCATCGAGTGTATGTGTGAAAGGAAGTTTTATCTTCAGATAGTTTTATCTTGTAAGTTTGAAAATGCTTTGTCAAAGTTTGTATAGATATTACGTCATATGGAGTAGGAACTGAATATGAAATTAACTCTGCAGTCAAAATTCAGGTATGTAATAGGAAAAAAACGAGGAGTGTATCAGTAGTAAAAAGTGTGCGAGATTTGAGCGATATTTTTTTCGATTATTTTGCAGTATTTGTAGCTTTGCTGGTTTCTTCCCAAAGTTTACTAGATTTTTCTGAGTGATCTGCTCCTCGGATAGCATGACTCTTAGAGATTGAACTATCTAGCAAAGGTGATGTGCTTAGTTCAAAAGCTACTTGCCAGAAGGCAGTAAATAGAATTATTCACTCATTATGTAACACTGACAGGGACGCCGGAGCGTATTTTTGAGTGGGAGGGTGGGGACGAGTGGAAAGCTTCTATAGGGTGTGGCAGTGGGGGTTAGGGGCGGAGCCTTTTAAAGTTTCTACAAGTGCCCCTTTAGATTGTAAGAAAACCTCCTTTTTAGAATCAAGCTAAAGCTTAGCTTAGATGGGATAGGCTATCTATTGTATGGCATCATACACTAGCTAAATGTGGGGGGAGAGGCTGCAGCCCCTCGGCTCCAGCGTCCCTACTTCAGAGAGGGAGGGAGAGGACCTTGCCTTTCTACGGTGTTGTGATGCTTATGAGTAGGTTTATGTTGAGGAGAGCTACAAGAGAGTGTGGGTTGGTCTCAAAAACGGTATCATCGGCAATGGCGATGACAACGTGGGGCTGGAGAGCCACTTCTGGGCAATGCTATGTAGAGGGCTGAGCTAGGGGCGTGCCGAAATGGTGGAGGTGTCACACACCCCCACTTTTGCCAAAACCATTGGATATCTTTGGTTTGTCTGTGAAAGCTTGCTTTGCGATCATCGCTTGACAGTAATCGACCATCATTCATCAGTAATCGACCATCGTTTGTCAGTAATCGACCATCGTTTGTCAGTAATCGATCATCATTCGTCGGTTAATCTGGCACATGTGGTAGCTTGTCTGTAAATCGATGTTGCTACACCTCCACACTTTAAAGTATTTCGGCACGCCACTAGGCTGAACCTCCCTGACAAATTGTGAGAAAGAATACCTTTTTGATTGCCTAAATCACAGAAACCCAAGAGCTGACGTGATAATGATACTACATTAACACTTCGTTTAAGATTAATTAGTTTTAGTTTTTAGTTGTCATATTACGTTTTATAGTTGGCTTTAATTAGCATAAGGCTAAAAACAAAAACAGCCAACTTTAAATAAAGTGTTTATTATTATATTATTATCTATAGACCTGTTCTATCTGTTTTGGATAGCTTTTTCTTTTGGTTATTTTCAGTAAAATTGTTGTCCCAATATAGGTAAATTCTTTCTTCATTGATGTATGCTCCCCATCCAGTTCAGCAATGTTTATTTTAGCATAACTGTATTGTGTTTTTGGTTAACGATGTGAATATTTCCTCTCATGTTAAGTATACTTCGAAGCGAGCGGATAAATCAGCGTGGCATTCGTTATTTGATTATATACAAATGAAATCAACTATATACAACAGTTAACGGGTCTCCACTGAGATCCAGAATTGAACGTATAGCTAACTGAGCGAACAGCGAATAATCAATAAAACACGAAAATGTTGTTTCCTCTAATGTTCAGTATGCTTCAAAGTCAGGCACGGGAGGATAAATAAGCCTGGCATTGGTTGTGTGATTATATACAAATGAAATGAACTGTGTACAAGAGCTAACGAGTCTCTTACCAGTGAGATCCCGAATTAAACGTATAGCTGACTGAGCGAGTAACGAAAAACACTACAACCTCCGAGTTTAAATAACCAGATACAGGAAATACGTAATAGAACTAGCCAATCATGATTAAGAAAAACAGGAAAGTTGTGTATGAGAAAATATAGAGAAAACTATAAGTCATATGCTAAAAGTGAGTATTGAGACTGAATTAGAGCGAGGCTTGAATGTCAATGGACGTCAAACGAGGCCATAAACAGTTAGTCATAGTTACTCATTAGCTTACGAGGAAAGTTCAAGCTTAGATTAAAAGAGTGAAATATATTATGACGTAGATGAAATAAAATAGCAATATGAATGAAAATAGAAATGTTATCGTGAAAAACTCAAGAGCAAAAATATCCAAAAAAGTGCGTATCGTGACACATCTATATATTTGTTCTATCTGTTTTGTATAGCTTATTCCTATGTTATCTTCAGTGAAATATATTTTACAATATATACTTATAAAGTGTAATCATGGCAGGCAATTTTCTACATTTTCTAACTTCAGCCTCCCCCCTGAGAAAATCAAAAGTCGGTGCCCATGATCATTAGCGTCGCATAGCAACCCCAATTAAGGCATGTTTACTTCTCTTGGAAGAGAGCTGCGTTAATAAACAGTTTCATTTGAAAAAGCGTGATTGTTCCGTACTTGTATAATAGCAAGACAAAGCTAATTTAAAAAATATTCTCGTTTAATATAGATATGATTTCCTTTTCTTGTAACCTTTACTTCACATCATGCATTCTCCAACACTACACAGGAAAATGTAATATTCATATTTCTAGTAGAAACTTGTTGATTTTACTTAAATGTGTTTTCTTTCTTTCAAATTAAGGCTTGTTTTATTACGTACTTATTTCAATGAACTCAACTAATTAGTTATATGACTGCGTAAGACAAAGTGCGAAGCGAAGCGATGTGAGCAATAGAAACATGACGTAAGAACAACAGCGAACTGGAGACCACATTATTTCTCAGGTACTTGCTTGCTTCGCTATTTCGCTCCTAGGGCCTGATTAAATGTTCCCGGCAAGCGGGCTGGCCCACTTAGCGAGATATCGCCGCATTAATAAAATCAATAGGAATATTTGCTTCCCTTTATAAGGCAAAACTGGCTAGCCCAGTAAGTAGGCGGGATACAGGTTTTCCATCTAAAGTGTTGTTTTCCCAAATTGGTGCAAGTAGAACTTGGCCTAGCTTTTAAAGACTTCTAAACAAACCCAGAAGTTCTTTTCAGCGCCGATCTGACTCTTGTTTTTTCAACTGTGATTAAAGTTTGATCAGAGACTAAGCTAATCCAATTCTGTTTGAACTAGCTGCAGACTGCTTTCCTATTTGAATGCGAACACAACCCTGTATCATTTCCAGCCAATCGGATTTGCTCTACTGTGAGAAGTGCGTAATAGCATGAATGGGCTTCAAAGATAAACAGGGTCGAAGATATGAAGATACTAGAACCATTATGTAGCTTATATCTTTAGTTTTTTTCTCATCTTCTTCGATTAGTTTTGTTTCTTATAGTTAATTGTAAGTAGTTAAACAGAGGGTCCCTTGAAAATCAGCTTTACAGCTGCAGGGTGACCTCCCTTGAATATGTGAAATCGAATGAAATCACAGTAAATGAAATTAAAGTGTATAACAGTTGAATGTGGCTTTTTCTTAAGTCTTGTTTCCGTATCATCGCTGAGAATCGCTGAGAATCGATGGTAATTGCTGAAGTTTTGTAGCGATCGTCAACGATCATATGGAGACAGTGATTCTCAGTGATCGTGAAAGATCCGGTCGCTGAGGTTCGCTGGAATAGATGTGAGTTCTATTCCAGCGATTGTGAACGATCTATAAAGATCATGAACGATCATGAAAAATTAATGGAAAAACACCAGCGATCATAAGGGTAGGAGGCGGGGGCAGGGGGACTGCAGCCCCCCAAGTTGGGCAGAAATCTGTTTCACTCAGGCAAACTTTCTGAAAGAACAATAGGGAATTCGAACAGCTTTTCTGTCTGCTCTCCAGCTCTATTTGATATTTCGGGCAGAAAAGTTACAGCCCCCTAAATGTGACGTCCTCCTAGGCCCATGCCAACGATCATGAACGATTCACACACAATGGTCCAAATATCCCATGATACAGTTGAAATGGCAAGAGATGAACAATTTTTAACGATTGTAAAATGGCTGAAGATAGAAGCCCTGCAATCCAAGGCAACCCACAGGGATCACAAAAGTTCCTCAGCGATCATGCACTCCAGTGATCCTCAGCGATCATCAACGATTCTCAGCGATCCTCAGCAATTCTCAGCGATCCTCAGCAATTATATGGAAACCAGGCTTTAGGTAACTAAAATGTCCCTCTCAAAAACATGTTTGTTTCTACGCCAGAATCCTGCCAGCGTGGGGTTCTTAAAAATAATCTACCAAGGCGGGGATGGCTTTCCTCAGATTTTCACTGATCTCTCCTAGGGTGTTTAGTTTTTGCTTCATCGTGTTTTTGCAATTCTGATTGACTTTAAATCGTGATACTGTCATAATAAAAAAATATCGCATTTTCGCTCAATCAAAGAAATACTCGACCACACCCTTAATTAATGCAACTGTTATTGACCACGCCCTCTTCTTAGTTGTCACTGCTTTATGTGAAAATGAATGCTACTGGTTGGTACTGTTTCAAAAAGTAGTATGCAAATCTAAAATCGTAGAGGTGAGCTAGTTATAAGATTACTGTACTTTCAGTCACTGAAAGTACAATTGGAATAGTTCGCTAGACAAAAATTAGTTAATGCATGGTTTAATGTGAAGAAAATATTATGATTGGGAGTACTCCTTTTGTAGTGATTTCTGGTCTTGCGATAAGAGGTAAGAGAAAGACAGATTCCTCATAAGGGGGTTGAGCCCCCTCCTCGACGACACGCCCGAATCTAGTGATGCTGTGTTAAAGAATTATTTAGCGAAAAGGGGTAGATAAATATTACTACCTCTAGCAATTCCATTTCTGGTTATGTTTCGCCTATAATTTCATACCTAAATCTACCATTTTTACTGCTGTTTACTTTCTTACACCCTTGGGCCACTGAATAACAAACTTTTTAATTGCTCAGTTTTTTCACAAAAACTCTTTTTAGAACAGCACATTGTGTGTGGAACTGCACGTTAAAAAACCCAGGTTGAAGCTAGGATACGGGAGATTGCAAACCTCACTTGAATAATCTACTCTCAAGCTCTTAATTCTTTTTGTCTCGTTGCTTTTCATCTACCTAGTTAGCAACTGGTTCTTCCTCAATCCTCAAAAACATGGCACACTGCAGCAGATCTAGTACATAAATCCGTCATTATGGAATGAATTGATGGGGAATTTAACTTAATGAATGCAAAATCTGTATGACCTTCACAGATCCTTCAATTCTTTACTTCGCACTGCATAGAAAATTGCTCTTTGATATAGACTGTTTACCGAACTAGAGCCATGCCAAGATAAACTCATCTCTCTTTAATCCTCTCAAGCTTACTATTTGTTCTGCAAGTAAGAATGGCTGGCCTGTATGCAGATGAATCAGGACTGTCTGTTGCATCATCAATTAAATTGTTTCATATTTTTGTACCCAGGGCCGCATTTATATCGGTTGGGGCCTTGGGCCCAGACTTGATTTGGGCCACTTTAAATACACCTAAAAAGTTTTGTCACGTGTATAGTACCAAGCACCCTGTTAACATGAATTTTTATGGACATGGTCGCAAGGTAAGTTTACAAGGGGACTTGTAATTCACTGGTTTTTCGAAATTTTGCTCGGGGCCCCCTAAATCTAAGAATTTTAGGGGGCCCCTGGCCCCGGGCCCAGTGGGCCCATGGGTAAATGCGTCTCTGTTTGTACCTCAAAAGAAAGATTCAAGATCCATTCATAATCTGATTCCAAGGTATCACTGGTTGAAATGGCAAGTTTGTTTGTAAGGACATGAGTGAGTAGTCTCATTATGCAGGGTGCCTGTCATTTCAGGAAAATCAGGAATATCAGAGAGAAGTCAGGGAAATCCATTTCCTCAAAAAATGTCAGGAAATTGTCAGGAGAATGTGATCCTTTTTTGCAATGTCAGGGAAATATCAGGGAAATCTGATGATTCTCACTGACATCCAAGAATGGCGCGAGTTGCTTATAACATCATTTTTTAACCTTATGCCATTATCTGTTCTGTGAAATATGTATAGTTGAAAGGTCAAAGGGGTACCAAATCATTACTTGCCAAAGGGGCGTTTTCCGACGATATAGAGGACATGAACTCAGCAAATTTTCGCTCGCCCCGCCTGCGTGTTCAAGCCTCACGCCTTCTGCATGACCTATGTGATCAACTTATGGCTCAGAACATTTAGAATTTCCCGTAAACTTAGGGGGAAACTAGCTTATACCAACAGATGAGGTACTGCCATTTTTGCTCTTTTACATGACATGCTGTTGGCCACATCTGCGAGAAACAGCCAGGCAGCCACTGTTCATACCATTCGGTAAGCTTCAAAATTTCAACTCCCCACTAATCATCTCCTAACTCCGTCCCTAATGGGACATCGATGTACGCAGTTCCAATAATTTTTCTTCTATTGGATGACACTTACAATGAAATACATCAAGGAAAGAGACATATTTGTCAGGGAATTATCAGGGAAATCCATCTTCCAAATTTGGCAGACACCCTGTTATGGTTGCGATTGCTTAGTCACTCTTCGTGGCTGGGAGTAGTGCAGTAGATTTTCTGGCCTTGCATTGCTGGTCCATTGTTTATTTGTTTCCAGACATTTAAACAATTACTTACTCTTCTTTTTGTTGTCTTCTCATTACTCAATTCTTCATCGAGCATATACTTTTCATCTTCCTTCGGTTTGTGAAGAGTAAATCTTGAAATTGAGGACTTTCATGCCTTGGAATATTGAAACTGATATAATGTTATCACGTCCCACCTTTAAGAAAATTTCGACCACCCCACATACTTGGTGTAATGATAATGTAATCTTCGTGGGTGAAACTAAGATAAATTGCTACAAGGGTAGCGACCCCCCCTAATTTGCCGATGAAGACTTTCATTGAACCAAATATGCTGGCAAAGAAGGCTTTCCTCGTGTTTTATCAGTAATAGGACGTCGAATAGCACCATTGATTGGAGGGCACAGCTCTCCCTACCCCCCCCCTATGGCTACGACCATGGTAGCCTTAGAAAGGCAGTAGTTAGCTCCCTTGTATTGTGTACACAGCAGAGAGAACACTAGTGCTTAGGCTAATGGTAGGATGTGAAGTAGCAGACGAAGGTGTGATCGAAAAGTGAGCAATTACACGCTTTTTTTGTAAGGAACCTAGCTCACGGCCTAGTCTAAAACTTCCTTATTGTTGGACCTCTTTTTATCAACTTCTAGTACTAAAAGTTCCTTGCTAGTTCCTTAATGTCACTGCACATATAGTGCCACAAATATGGTACAGACACAAGGAAACGTCAACATTCTGAATTTTACCTTTAATTTTGGCTAGAGCTCGAGAATAAAAGCGCAAACAAGGAAGATGGTTTATATTTGTACCTACGCGAGCTTTGGCTGAAATTGAATGAAACCAGTTTCCTAATTCTTGATTATTTGCAATTATTAAAAGTTTTAAAATTGAAAAGTTCCTGAGCTTTCTTTCCGTTAGTAGTTTAAGTTCCTTCAATATTTCGGCCGTCTACATGTAGGTTCATTATAAAGTGGTTTCTTATAAAAAGCGTGTATCTGGTAGGAGAAGCTAGAAACATGCGTTTGTCTTGTTGAAAGGACAAAGCAAGGTGTTTAGAACAGGATAAGCAGAGTGCAAGAGCGTGGAACTGCTACCTAGTAAAGTCTATGACGAATAATTGAATGAAGGAGAAAGAAGGCAGATTTGATTCCAATAGGCATTTTTGAATGAGAAAATTGCTACATGCTCTTAGTTCTTAGTCTTTCCCGTGCAGTTTTACGTAATCATCAACAACAACAACAGTTTCCACTGGTATATGCAGCTTCAGGGATGACGCTACTGAGGGGGGCTTGGGAAGCTTTACCCCCCACGATGTTGCCGAGTTCTCCCTCGGTACCTAAACTTCAATGCACTGTCGGCAGTTTCATAGCCTCTACAACCTTTTTCTTTTAGTACTTTAGCCAATACAATAGGCGTTGTCTGTTAAAGCCTAGCGCAAACAGCACAATTTTTGTCGCTGGCAACAAGGGTTTTGTCTTCAGTCGTCAGCGACGAAAAAAATTTTCTAGCATGTTTGACATTGAAGGTCGTCGTCAGCGACAAAAGTCTCTAATAGGTGTTTCCCGCACTCAGCACGTTTTCGCCACAAGCCACAAATATCTTCTTCCTCAGCGACAAAAATCGTAGGCTGAAAATTCTTTGGCTTCACTCATTGTCGGCACCTTGACAGTACTAGCCCCCCTCCCAGCATTCAGGGTTTGTTAAGATATAAAATTGAGGTTGTGTTGAAACGACGTTGCTCAATTAAGGACAGGAGGCTCGAAAGTGGGCCAGCTTTTTATGACGTCATATATGTATTATCCACATGTCTTCTTTCTAACTATATGCAGTACTAGCCCCCCTCCTAGCATTCAGGGTTTTTTAAGATATAAAATGGGGGGGTTGTGTTGAAACGATGTTGCTCAATTAAAGACAGGGAGCTCGAAATTGGGCCAGCTTTTTATGACGTCATATATGTATTATCCACATGTCTTCTTCCTAACTATATGCTTTCTATATCAATTCATATTATGTTCTATTATTTCACATCATTTGACTGCCTGTGTTTTGTTTCAGACATGCTCCGTTCCATCATCGCAACATGCTGTCTTGGATGCAACAAAGTCAATTTCGTTGGGAACAAGTCGTACCTCACCAAGTTCCTTGATAAAAACGCCTCAGTCATCATGCCTGTTGAAACGTCCAAGTCAAGCACCCAGTTCTTCGGACGAGACTTCGTCTATTTCCTTGAAGTTCCTGGTGTAAGTTTCTTGCTCAAGCCAAAGAGACCTGGCGCAAGCGAACTGACAGCCGACTTGTTCAAGTCCGTCCTTTCAACATGGCCGCTATTCATAACCGCTCTTCTAATGGCAATCATTGCTGGAATTGCTATTTGGATGATGGTAATCACTTATAAGTGATTGTATTCAATAGATTGAATGCGCTTTTTTATAAGAAACATATCTGTAAGAAACATGAGGCTGAAATTAGGCAAAAATTAGGAAATATTTAAAAAATATAGGCAGGCTGAGCTTCAAAATATTAACTTGCAAAAACTGTTTTTACTAGTAAATTTTCTATCAAACTAGCAAGAAAATAGAATGAACATCCATTATTTGCTTCACCAAACCTGCGCATCCTTTTTCTTGCATCACAATTGCCTAATCTGGGTTGTTATTGTCATTGGAAGTCTTTAAATTTAAGAAACATTCAAGGCTGGATTTGACGAAATATTATGAAACATCCAGGCTGAAGCCAGAGAATTCCTATAAAGAACCATGTAGTTGCACATCTTTAGACATGTTCATGAATGCAATCCCTTCTCTTTAGTAATACAGAGTGCACTATTTTTTACAAGAACAAAGTTTATGAGAATTCACGTTCTTTTTTTATAAGAAAGTTTGTTTTGGCCCAGTACTGACACGTTCTTAATATTTCCACAATTCCAGTGTCCAAACTTTCTTAAGACTTTCTTAGCAAACATTCTTGAGTTCATATGTTTTGCGCATGCTCATTAACTGAAAGTGAACAAGCTCCATGGACACTTGAAAATGATGATAATTCTTAGTAAATAACAGAAGTTAAACTGTTAAGAGGGTAGCCAACATCACATACATGACATTTTCTACACAGATAAATCGAATTTTAGATACATTGAGACCATGGGCGTAGGAGGACGTCAAATTTTTTTTGGGGGGCTATAGACTTTCTGTAAACTTTCTGCCTGAAGTTTGCTCCTTTAGAAAATTTGCGCGAGTGAAACGGATTTCTATCCAACTTTGGAGAGGGCTGCAGTTCACCTGCCCCCCACCCCCCCGCCTCCTACGCTTATGATTCACACTAAAATATGTTCTCAAGTCTCAAAAATCCAAAATACTGAACGTTCTCAACTTTTTAAGCAGCAGAGTATTGCTTTCTTATAAACCGCTTCTTATAAAAACAAACGTGTATTAAAATTGCTCAGAATTGCTCAAATTTAAGATTAATTTAAGAATAATGCAAGCGTAAAGTTTCATCATGAGATGGGATTTTAGTGTACTCTACTTACAATACTGCTTTGAGATTAACTTTTGCATTGTCGATGCAATCTTTGTTATTCTATTCCACTTTTGTTTTACTTTATGAAGAAATATAATATCACTAAAGATTTGAATATATTTCTTGATTTTCAGGCAACTTTAACACTTAAGATTAATTTAAGAATAATAATTATATATATATACACATATACTTACTGTATATACTATATAGTATATATATATATAAATATATTATATATACTATATAGTATATATGTATATATATATATAGTACATATATATATAGTATATATATATATAGTATATATATATATAGTATAT
>OLMO02000003.1:1783604-1807569 GCA_900291935.2 Cassiopea xamachana | reverse complement strand
ATATATATATATATATATTTGCTATATATTATTTTGCTATCATTTGATATACTATCTATGTATATTTCTGATAGGATATGGAAGTATAGACGAAGTCATCAAAGCTCTTAAAAAGGATGAAGTTGATGGTAAGTTATGCAAATGAAAATGATAAATAGGCTCAAACCATTCGGCAGTTGTTTAATGATATTAAATCTCTTTTCTGTTGCAGTCAACAAGAAACACATTACTTTCACCATACCGTAAATCCTTGAATTGACTCCCTTCGAAAGAGCCCCTCATTGAATAAGCCCCGACCCTAGATCTTCCAATTTTAAATAAGCCCCCACCCAAGCATGTGACTGTATCCATTTGAGACTTTAATAGTTCTTTATAGAGTTATGGAATAAAATGCGACCATTATCAAGGCAAAATCATTTGTCCTTTAGAAAACACAACATTGCTTGTATTTGTAAGCATACACATTTTTTATAAGAAAAAAGTTTATAAG
This sequence comes from Cassiopea xamachana, assembly GCA_900291935.2. NCBI lineage: Eukaryota > Metazoa > Cnidaria > Scyphozoa > Rhizostomeae > Cassiopeidae > Cassiopea > Cassiopea xamachana. The sequence continues at coordinate 1,807,079 of OLMO02000003.1, read as the reverse complement.
AGAATGAGGCTCAAATCGTAAAAATCTTAAGAAAATCGTAAGAAAATCGACATTTCGTCGTTATTGCATTCAAAGTATTAAAGATGGAATTCAAATTCAAGTATACAATATTAATAACGAAAGTGTAAACCATTTCAGCCAGTTTATTTCAGAAAAAGTCAAGAAAAATCTAAGAAAATCTCAGGCTCAATTTCGGGAAAAGTTAAGAAAATTGAAGCTCAGGCAAGATAATGAGGCAAAATAATGAATTTCTTATAAAAAAAACGTGTATTGCTTGTATTTGTAACAGAGAAGTAGCAAGAAAATATTTTTAAGCTTCCCCCTCGAAAAAGCCCTTCTCTCGAATAAATCCCATGCAAAAATCCAAATAGTAAATAAGCCTTCAGGGGGATTATTCGAAAATTTACGATATCATGCCTTAAAACAGATTCTGAAGACTTTCAGCTCAACTGATTTTGCTGGTAAAAATGGAGTTAGGTAAGGAGCAAGTACACAGGATATCTAGCAAAGCATAAACATTTCAGCAACTTTTATATGCAAAACAGTGAGCGGTGGTTTGCGAAGCTTTCAGCCTTTGAGTTCAAGCTTTGGTTGGTTAACACCAATAACGATTGTGTGTCGTTTGGCCTGGTATTTGTGATTGGTAGCCAAAAACAATGCTAGATTGTCTTTTTTCATCTTTAAAACGTTATTTCTTCAAAGGTGCAGCTCTTGATGACAACATTGCCAATTTCTTTGCTTCCAAGCTGAAGAAGAATCTGCCGGATTACGAATTTCGCCATAGGGTAACAATGTCCGGAACTGCGTATGGTATCGTCATAAAAGATGTAGGGGTGCCACAAGGAGCCACGAAGTACTTCTTTAAATCATTCTTTGAAAACAACGAAGATCAAAGGGAGGCTATCATAGCGCAAGCAATGGCTGGTGTAAAGGTGAATATATCTGGAAAAATGTTCCCTAGGGTTCTAGTCAATGTTGTAGAAGAGGGGGCGGGGGTGCAACCCTCCTAGCTGTGACTCGAGAGTTACGCAGCCCCCCATACAGTCGGTAAATTCTGTGAAAGTTGAAGGCCATTGTAGACAAATTTTCGTATTGAGCACAACATTGTTCATTAAAAACTTGTAAGAAATGGCTAGTTTATTGGACTTTAAAGCATTAAGATAGCTTTTAAACACTCTCGCAGTTTCTTATATAACTAGTTGGCGAAGTTCTTAGTTCCTTATTAACTACATGTACGAAAAGCGCCTCCCTAGCTACCAATCTACTTCAACACCACTGGCTCTAGTGGCTCTAGATGTGTTGCGATGATTCATGTCTGAGTAAGTCCTAGAAAACACCATGATACAAGAGCCTAGAAGTGCCAGGAAACGTTGCCATATTAGACAGCTCTTCAATTACTGTAAGCACTCTTATTAATGTGGATTAAAACAATTAAAAATTCCCTGCTAAGTACTTCATGGATGTTAAATTTTATGGCTTTTTCAGATTAGGTCTTTTAATCCTTCGAATGTCAGCAAATTCAAGTAGTTTGGTACATCTGCTTTAAAAAGCCAGCAAAAATTGAGCTTGTTTGATAATTCGTTAAAGATTTAAAAGCAAATTTGCACAAGATGGGAACTTAGTGACATGTGTTTTAAGACTTGAATTGCCATATGCTTGAAGATAGTGAGAAACGGCAGCATGATTTTACGAAGTGAACTGATGGTAAATCAACCATGCGTTATCACCAAAACCAAGCATGTGCAGTGTTCTGTTTTTACTTACTTCATCACAGTGTCAAAGCTGATGAGGAAAGTGCAAACTTCGGTTGCACAGGATTGGTCAACATAATCCCAGGGGGGTCACTCGAGCATTTTGTATACGGGGTCCATCCGCGAGTTCCAAAATTCACCCAAAAGTATCAGAAATCTTGCACACACCCAAAAATATCAAATATATTACCTGATGAGATCTATTCAAAATGGCGCTATCGAGTGTAACAAATTGCTATCACGTGACATCACTAGAAAGCCCCCCAAAAGTATCGGGTTACAACTCGAATCCTCATCCAAAAATATTGGATGAGCCCCCAGTACGTAGAAGTCTCAAGTGGCCCCCATGGGCATATAATATTAGTTTTCTTGTGATGAGTCTAACAAAGGCTCTTGAGCTACATGTTTTTTTATTTTACAAAAAAATTTTTTCAGTCCAGTACTGGAACTTTCTTAACTTTTTCACGATTCCAGTTTCAAAACATTCTTACGATTTTCCTTGCAAAAATGCTTGACTTCCGATGTTTTATGCATGCACATCAATGGAAAGCGAAATAGTTCCATGTACCTTATATAACGATAAATCTTAGTAAATAACAGAAGTTAAACTGTAAGAGGTCAGCCAAAAAACATATATAACATTTTGTTCACAGATACATCGACTTATAAATATATTTACACTTGTAAGCTTTCTTAGGTCCAGTACAGAAACTTTCTTAACTTTTTCACGATTCCAGTATCAAAATTTTCTTGAGACTTTCTTGGTAAATAGCTTAAGTTAAACTGTTAGGAGGTAGCCAGCATTACACACATGACATTTTGTATACAAATAAATAGAATTTCCCAAACATAAACACTAAAAGACGTTCTTAAGTCTCAAAATCCAGTACTGAACTGTCTTAACTTTTTGAGCAGCTGAGTAGTACCTTTTTACAAACAACGTTCTTATTAATGAACAAACGTTTACTCTTATCTAACTGGCTTGCACAAGTGCTGTTAGATTCTATTCACTTTTTCATTTGATCTTTTCGTTTTAAGAAACGGGAGAGGAAAGAAGCAGAGGAAACGACATCTGTTTTCAGTCATGAATCGCCTATTTTCATTGTCACCCTCTTCTGTCTTCTTGGAATTGGAGGATTCTTATTCATTGGTGGACTGTTTATTCAATTCGTTGTATTTAGAGGTAAAAAATCAGGCAAAGGAAAGGGTGAAGGTTAGTACACTTTTGAACAATATACTGTGACACCTCACATCCTCTCTTTGGTGAAGTTTGTTTGTGTGTATACATCATTTTTTCTATAAAGGAAGTCCCGTATACTTTTGTACATAGGGGAGTGCCTGTTAGGTAGGACACTTATCCTGAGCCATCGGCATTGAGGTAGGGTGGCCAGTTCCTTTCCTCGCCGCCTTTATCCCCCTTAGTGTTGCCACCTGGCACCCATTCGCTGCTGGGTGAACAGTGAGCGAGCATACGATCAAGGCCTCGAGTCGGACTCGAACAGTAGACCTTCCGCATGGGAGGCATGCGCTCTAACCGCTATGCTACCTCACCCTATGCCGCCTTTTTTCTATACTTCTCACATAAAAAATGAAGTAAAAAAACTACAACAAACTTTGTTTGCATCAAATGCAGTGCGAAAGGACACTGAGCCATCTGGTCTCAAATGTATATGGTGCCTATAAATTAGCATATTCATATCAAGGTACGTAAAACTCATCTCACGTCAGATGTCCCATGATCTGGAGAAATAAGAATGTAAAGGGGACATAATAGATGTCCAGAAAATACTATTGCAAACATATAGATTGGACAATTTCAAATGAGGCATAGAACTCAAGACAAGACAACTGTATTAACACATAAGATTGGTGTGTGCTCTCTAGTGCCAAATAAACGGGGGGAGAGGTCAGAATAAATAAGGGGATCAGAAAAAATTCCGAAAATTAATAAACGAGGGCTCATAATAAACAGGGGGTTGGACTTTGAGGAACGACTTAAAATGATTATAAAGCGACGGGAAGAAGAAAACAGGTTGTCAAAAAAATAAAACTAAAATATATACAGAAGCATGAGTGAGGTAGCATAGTTAGAACGCATGCCTCCCATGCGGAAGGTTGCGGTTCGAACCCGACTCGATGCCCTGACTGAATGCTCGCTCACTGTTCACTCGACAGCAAATGGGTACCCAGTGGGAACACTGGAGAGATAAAGGCGGCGAGGAAAGGAACTGGCCACCCTACTTCACATGCTAAAATTGAGCGTGAATGGTACCAGCAAAGAGAGAAAAAAAGAAGGGTTCGTAAAAAACGTCATTTTCTTGAAAATTAGTAAGTAGGGGCTGTTATAAGGTCTGGGGGGTCCGAAAAAGATTTCGAAATTAATAAGCGGTGGGCGTTTAATACACACCTGAGAGAATGTGTGTGTTTTTTTCGTATTTTCATTGCCAGTCTTATGTGCTTCTCCTCATTTTTATTAGCAGTCTAATAATGTGTCTTTGTCGTATTCATTGCTAGTGTAATGAAGATTGGTGACAATCTTATCGTTTCTTTCTTTCAGAAGATAAATACCTTATCAAGATGCCGAAAAGTATGTTGAAGCCATTCCATTTTTCTTTCAAATGTGCTTTGAAAAATTCTTCACAGGTTTAAATAATAAACAGTTTGTTTTTAGTAGGCTAGAAAAGTAGCTAATTAAAGGCGCTAATTCAGGCCTACTTTACAGTTCAGTAACTTACAGTTATTTATCAAAGTATATGGTTAAAATATATAATTATGTGCAAGCTATGTACAAAATACGAAATATCGAAAATACGAAAAATACACAATATGAGGAGTGCAAAATGCGAAAAATACAACATCCGAAAAATACAACATGCGAAAAATACAACATGCGAAAAATACTACGAAAATTCAGTTAACACCAGTTTTCAGCAGTATGCTCTTCTTTTGTCTATTAAATAAGTCCAATCTGAGCCACGTAGCGACTACATAATGACAGCTGCATTCTCTTGAGGATGCCCCTGAATGCTTGTGCCCCCCCCTTCGTATTGAATGCCTCCTATGTCATGCACCCTGCATTTCAGCAACAAAAGGCTTTGATTTCTGCAATGGTAAAGACGACAATGAAGACGTAATGACGCTTGATGACGCCGAAGCTGCCTTCATGGAGGAGGTCAAGCACATTTGCAAGAAGTGGAGAAAGAGGTTCGAGAATCGCGTCAACAAAAATGGCTGCACAGAGGCAAGTGTTTGAGAGCCTCGTTGTGAGTAGCAGCAAAGATCTGTCATGCCCTGAGATACTTGTAAACATATCTTCAATTGCTTCGCTGTAAAAATACTGTTACCAAGGTACTTTTAGTTTGAAAAACGTTTTTGCTTTGAGACTGAAATAGCAGTGTTTGATTTCTTTGTCAGTTGGAAGTAAATCTACAGTACCTTTAGTAAGATAGTGGAAATATTGTAATCATAAGTCCAGCTACATTTTCAGTACCATAGCTTTCTTAGTTCGTTTTTAATGTAGTATTAACACTTGTAGGTTGATGAGAGAGCTATTTCAGTTTTTATGTGTTACTTCTGTTTTTGTTATATTTTCTGTTGTATTTAAAAGTATGCTTGTGTAGGATTTATTTGTATTCTTGGAGTTTTCGTACTTTTCTTGCAAACCATCTTGCAATCTTCTGTAATTCGTTACAATTGTTGAAAGGAGTCTCATCCTGCTTGCTAGCTTATCCTACACCAGTGTTTCTCAAATAGTGGAGCGTGCCCCTCTAGGGGGCGCATTACAATACTAGAGAGGGCGTGTATGACCCTGGGGGAACAAGTATACATATAACACTTCTATATACGATGGGCTTATTTATAGCGAATGGGGAGCGCTAAGTATTTTATCTTTCCATAGGGGGGCCTTGCAAAAATAATTGAGAAGCACTATCCTGCACATTCCTATATATCAGGGATATGTTAACTGGAGAGTGGGGATGTAACGCCCCACAATATGCACAAAACAGCAAGAATATTTGTCATGTGCAGGACATTTAGCACCTTGTTGGCCAAAGTGTTCCCAGAGTCTGGAAAAAGACCAAACCTCCCTCAGTATGCTAATTCTTTAAGCTGGGCACTCCTCATTGTGTGGAGGTAAAGTAATGCTGCGTTTTTGAGACAATACATTTTTTAGAGCATGCACCCTACATGTAGATAGTTGAATCACTCATCTAGGCACAAACATATGCTATTCTAAAACATGACGAAGACTTCCTCAGTCGAGTGTCCTGTTGCCTGAATATTTCTCTTCAAACTGAATTCTTTTGTAAAATGTCTAAGCCCTCCTCAAAAAACGACATAAGCAAGCAGAGTCTTCCTCTAATGCGTCCACGATAAATTGAGAAGCACGAGGCAAGGACTTCATAGTCGTGGAGCCGTGACTTCTCCGGAATCTGGCGCTCCATTGTTCTCTGTTAAATTGTACTTCAAATGCTTTGGAAAACTCTTTTTATATTGATTTTAGTCAAGCATTAATTAGCTGTTTAGAATAAATGTGGGGTTTGGGGTTTTCATGCCCCCTTCCTTGCACCTTACATTATGCAGCTTGCTGTTTTAGGCCTAACTTTTAACTTAGTCTAGCTGTAGCCTCTGTTTGATTAACCTTACAATGTGACAACTGTAAGTATTGTTGTAGTAGTCATAAGTGTTCTCCGAGTTAACGGTGAAATTGAAATCACATAGTTTAGAATCACAACGCTGCTGAGCCTCCTCCACATCTGCCGAACGCCGACAAGGCTACAGCCAAGCATGAACATGAAGATGCACAGGGTTGCCACCAAATTTGGGAAGTCAGAGAATTCAGGGAAAATCAGGGAATTTTATTTTCAATCGGGAAAATCAGGGGGAAAAGAAAGATAGTTTGAAAAATCAGGGAAAATCAGGGAAGTTTTAGAGGTACTATTGTTTCATTTTTATGTTTTGACTTTCTCTATACTCAGTCGCACTTTCAGTTGAGTGTGATAATTGCCAAGTTTTGCCCTTTTTTATAGCATTTTGTTCCTATGTAGTCATTTTGACGTGCAGTTCTGTATTTTATGGAACCAACAGTTTGAACTGCAAAAAATTGAATCACGGTTTTCCCAGACCCCATACTTGTCGAAAGAAGTGATAAGAATATCAGGGAGAATCAGGGGAAAATGAGTAGCATTTCGCGAAAAATATCAGGAAAAATCAGGGAATGTTTATCTCAATATTGCAGTGGCAGCCCTGTATACAGTTTACTCCCGATAACTGGGATTCCAAAGGGGGAATCCGAAATAAGATTTATCATCACAATTGAAGTGATGATAAATCTTAGTACACAACAGACGTTAAACTGTTACAAGGCAGCCAACATAAAATATATTACATTTTGTACATAGTTAAATCAAATTTTAACTTCATTTACAAGTATAAACTTTCTTAGGTCTCAGAAACCCAGTACTTAACCTTCTTTACTTTTTTAGCAGCTGAGTACCTCTTTCCTTTAAGACACTTTCTCCGCGAAGGAGGCTCCGCAGCGTTTACGTATAACCGGTGTAATCTCACTTTCACCTTATTTAATCTAACCCATTGGAAATAATGACAAATGATTGGTTATGCAACATGATCCAGTCAATGCTGTTGTGTTGTCTGATCTCGGTTCTGTGGCAAGAAGATGATTACAATGAGGTCGTTGCAGGGTGACTGTATGCACGTTCAATATTTTCATATTCAAAGAAAAGTCAAAGCCCTTTCCCACCCCAATGGCGCATAGGGCGGCGCCTATCTCCGTTTCTATAGCCCTAGGCCACTCGTCTGAAAATGCAGTGAAAGCTACAGCGGGGGGCTGGTCCACTGGTAGCTCCGCGAGTTTAACTTTCCTACTCCATTCTCATATGTTGAGCGCCAGACGAGAAGGCAGTGAGTACCATTTTAAAAGTCTTTAGTATGACTCGGCCGAGGCTCGAACCCACGACCTACCGGTTGTAAGGCAGACGCTCTACCGCGCAAAGATTGGTACTGCTTTAAACTGATTCTGGCAAATTTAGCTGATGCAATTACATGACAGTTCCAATGTAAAGAAATTTTTAATATGCGTTTTTCAAAATAAGAACCTAGTTTATTGGCAGTCAAAATTTAAGAAGCTCTAGAACTATGCTCAAGAAAAATTTGGAAAATGTAGAATCTCAATTTTTAGAACAAGAAATGTTAACTTGCTTCCACGCATTAATTTGCATGGTTTTTTTAAAAAAGATTGTAGCTTATTACACGTTTTTTTATAAGAATAAGTTTATAGGAAGATGAGGCTCAAGTGTTCAAAATCTTAAGAAAATCTTAAGAAAATCACGACGCTCAATTTCCAAAATTTAGTGTTTTATTTGCCAACAATCGGTATTTCGTCATTATTGCATTCAAAATGTTAAAGATGGAATTCATATTCAAATATACAGCATTAATAACGAATGTCTAACCCATTTTAGCCAGTTTATTTCAGTAAAAGTTAAGAAAAATTTAAGATATCTCAGGCTCGATTTTGTGAAAAGTTAAGAAAATTGAGACTCAGGCAAAATGACGGTTTTCTTATAAAAAAACACCTATATTTTAATCAGCTTAGACATTTCTCGCGAAGATCACCGTTTGAACCCATCCACAAGTGCTGGACTTTGAAACAATAAGGTGAGTTTCGATCCCGAAAATAAAAAACTAAGTAAAAAGCTTTTATTACTAAAATTTAAATATTTTCGTATCAGATTACAAAACTTTTAAAACTAGGAGCCGATATGCCGATCCCAGTTTCGCATTAAAGAGAGATGAGATTAGTTCAATGAAAACATAGACCTTGAGCTTGAATTATCCCAGGATGAGGGGATCAGAAACCGCATGGAAAGAAAAGACATAGGAGGGAGCAATAATTATGACGAATATGAGAGGACCAAAGTAGGAAGCACTCTGTGAAAGTAAAGTAATAGAATATATTGTGTTGTAAGGGCTGAGCAATATAAACGCATGTTTTCATGTAAAATATATACAGAACAATTTATTTATTAAAACATTGTATAATCTGAACTCAAGTCTCAACTCGGTGACACTCTAAATCAACTGCTGAACTCTACTGCTTGCATTAAGCTGTAAATGATTGATTGACATATAAATGTCACATGACTTGCAATACATGACTACACTGGTGCCGAGATCTCTACAACAGAATACTCTGATTATTGTTTCAGATGGAAGTTGATTAGGACAAGTGACGCGACCGCGGGGGAATGAGGGGCAAATGCCCCCAATTTTTGCCAAGATGGTGCTCAGGATTTCTTTCAACTCAATGGGCAAGTAAGTGGGGAGGAGTAGTAGCAAATCTTCAGAGAAATAGAGGCGGTGGACAAAAAAATTTCATTTATCCCTGATCCCTGATTAGGACTAAGAATATTAGCCTTAATTAAGTATGGAATATAGTTATGGATGGCATTGAAAAGTAGATAGATATTAGATATTCAGACCTCCAAATAGGGCCTCCAAGCTACTTAAAATAGTATGTTTGCTTAGTGTTGCTAGCGGCAGACGTCTGCAGTTTGACTGTCTTTCCTATTTCATGCCGAAAGCTACGAACTTACGTATTTTGAATCATAAACCTGTCTTCTTTCAACAAAGAAATAATTATGTCATTAAATTTATTACACTCTCAGGTTTTTTACGTACAGTTGCGGGGGCAGGGATGCTGCAGCCCCCCCCCCAATTGGACAGAAATCCGTTTCACTCGGGCAAATTTTCTGAAAGAACAATAGGACATTTGGGCAGAGAGTTTACAGTACCTCTACAGCTTCCTCCAAATTTTATGTGTTCCTACGCTCATGTTTAGGTATGAAATCTAACGTGAAACACAACCAGAAATGGGGTTGTTGGCGGTAGTAGCATTTAGCTACCCCTTTTCCCTAAAAGTAGTGAGTTCAATCCCATCTACAACCAGAACCTAAGTATTTAACACAGCATCGCTGCATTTTGTGCACGGTTCTAAACTGTTATTTGAAAACACTATATTCTTTATACAAATAACGTCGATCGAGGCCCAAATCGAGGCCCAAAATCGACGAAAATTAAGAAGTATTTAAGAATAATGCTGTGATGATTTTGGAAATTATGGACAAACGGACAACTTTAGTCCTTCATATTATATCGCTGCTTGAGCTTGACACTATTTTAATCCTATATACTCTTGTTTTGTTTTGAATTGTTAGTTAGAAATACAGTCCTCTAGAAGGCAAACATAGCCTAATCATTACAAGAATTGTCTATTACAAGCATAGCAAAAATCGAACAGGAAATTATCCACAAACACACGGTTCGAGCTCCATCAAAGCGTAGCATTTTTATGTATGGAGATAAACTTTTGCACTTTGATGCAATATCTAGTATTCTGTCTAATTTAGCTTTATTTTATGAGGAAGCAAAACATCAACAAATATTTGAATATATTTTGAATATCGTAGGCTCAAACTTAAGAACATTAAGGCTCAACGAAAAATAGAGTCTTTTTATACAAATAAAGTGTACTTATTGCCAGCTTTATGTATCTCCAGCTATCTAAATGGTTTTTTCATCCTATTAAAGCGTTGATTGTCGATTTTATTGCTTATTTTATAAATAAACTGTAGTGTCTGCTAATGGTCTTCTTTCTGTTCAAAGGAAATGAAAATTAGACCAAAAATTGGCTTCATTGTTCAATAATCACCAGCTATTACTGCTTCTATTGACCATTTATTCCTAGCTTGTCCAAATAATTCCTTATCTCTTTCAAAACGTCCGCATAGTTGTAGTTTTTGGTGATAAAAAATGATGAAGTAAAGAAACCGGTGTTTACCTACGACATGATAAGTCAGCAAATAATACTGACACGTGATTAGACAGCAGGTCACGTGCTACCTAAGTTTCGCAAGTTGGAAGAGCCTGGAAGAGCTGCGGTGTCTGCAATGTATAGTTAGACGAAGAGTTATTAAGCCAGTTCATTTAAGTCAAAAGCAGCGTACCTCATACCAAAGCTTTTGAGCAAATTTTAGTAATTGTTTATAGCATCCACATCAGAAATAGGTGGAAGCTGCAGTCAGCTATTCCCACGACCGCCAACCATCATGGCTCCAGTTCCTGCTGAGATTTCTGCGCTCATAAAAAAATTCATTGATGGCAATGATGTTATGGTGTTCTCAAAGAGTTTTTGCCCGTTTTGCAAAATGGTATGACTGGTGACTTATCTGCTCTGTTTTCTTTTCCATCCTGTTGTCTTTTCGTTCTACGTGAAAAGTATAGTTTGCATTGGTTTTCTCTTTGTTGACGAGAAAACTTTATCCAAACATAAGTTGTTAATGCTAGCATTGAAATAAATAATGCACTTAGAACTATTCAAAGCTGGCTCAGGCCAAATTAGATTAATGGTCCGAGCCAGCTCCATTTAAATATACCAGAGGGACATGTTTTCCATGGACCAACAACAACGTGACAGTAATGGGGTAATGTTAAGTGGTAAGCCTTGTGATAAAACAGTTCCGAGAAAGCAGGCCTAGGAGACTTGCGTTATCTTTCGTTACTCTTTTGACAAGGGTCTTTGAAATTTTGTGGTTTGTATTTGTGTCCTGAGATGATAGCTAAAATGGCTTTGTTTGTGAAATTTGTTCCCGTTGTTGCAAAAATTGCCTTGTTGGTGAACTTTTTGCCTGTTGCCAATTTGCCATTAAGTAGCGTAGCTTTTTGGGCTGAAGTATAAGTTAGGACTTTGTGTAGGCGACCAGGGTGCATTCCGTGTAAAGCTGACGCCGGTAGCCCCTCAGGTGTGCGCCAACGTTGAAAGTTGGCGTACACCTTAGGTGCAAAGATTAAGAGAACCGTGCGCAGATATTTGTATTTTATTACGCTAGTGCACCAAAGAGGCTATTTCCACGCCGCCACGCCAACAGGAAAGTTAACTCCACGCCGGAGATCTTCTGGCCTAAGTGCATGAAATGCACCTTGGGTAGCAGAGAAACTCTTTTTGTACATCTAGGCCAACAGGAAGCACACCTGTTGACTGTTTGAATTCATGGCAACCAGCGTGACATTGTTATAGCGTTTAGTTACGAATTTTCCAGATGTTGCCACATTGTTTGTGTGAACATCGATAATTTTTAGTTTATGTGTAATTATTCTCTCAAGAGACTGTCACTCAACCACTCCAGGCCTGTAGGCAGGTAAACTGTTCTGGGGGAGGGGCACAGATGTAGATAGTACCGTCGAGAAGGGGGTAGCCGGGGTAAAACTCCGGGGTCTGGGCCTCATGGGGGCCCGTGAAAATGTTGCTATTGCAACATAATATTCAAAAAACCGTTTACTGGACGTTCATTCGTTAGCTCTCTTAGGACTTCTTTGCTTTTCAGGTTTGTTCTAATACTTGGTGCTTGATTTATTGTTTCATCAATCTCTCCCTCAGGGCAGGGCCTGTTTCTTCCCTTTCAGATATAACTAAAGGTCCTGGGGACACAGATATTGTTTTATGACTCACTTGTCAAAAAGTGATTGTATCACTGTTTTTTATCAGAAAATAACGCTACTTTCAATACATAATGCAATCTGTAGTTACAAAGAATCTTGCCCCTGTGCTGCTACTCCTACACAGGGGTCCATGCTATTTATAGCCCAAGGGCCCGTGCTGGCTCTCAACAGACCTGGATGTAGAAATCTAGCTAAGAGTAGCTTAACCCTTGCACGGATCAATCCACACCCATTGGTCCAACACAGATTTAATTTCACATTTCACATCAGCTGCTTGGATCTCCTGGCCATTAAGAGATGGGAATCTGGGAGCTTGCCCCCAGAGAAGTTGTTTGAGGTAGGCCTAACACCCTCTAGCATTTTGGAAAGCACCCTATTGCTGAAAAGAATGGCCTTCACGCTGAGAAGGAGAAACTGATCCCTTCACCTGTTTTCATTAAATTTTGAAGATGTTGAATGATAAAAGACAAGGCTACATTGACTTTTCCTTTTTGCTGTCACATACAAGCATATTATCACCAGAAACAAAACAATCTCATGTGAATATGCCCACATGAAAATATATTCTACACTGGACAGGGTTGCCACCAATTCAGGGTTTCAGGGAAAATCAGGAAATTTTATTTTCAATCAGGGAAAATCAGCGAATAAAGAAAGATGTCTTGAAAAATCAGGGAAAATCAGGGAAGTTTTAGAGTTACTATTGTTTTATTTTAGAGTGGTGACTTTCTCTATACTCAGTCACACATCCAGTTGAGTGTTCTGTGTATTCATTTTGAAGTGCAGTTCTGCATTTGATAGAACCAAAAGTTTGAGCTGCAAAAAATAGTGTCAAGGCTATCCCAGACCTAACACCTCTTGAAAGAAATGATAAGAATATCAGGGAAAATCAGGCAAAAATGAGTAGCATTTCACAAAAGATATCAGGGAAAATCAGGGAAATTTGTTTTGAAATAGCTGTAGCAACCCTGCAGGAGGGGGCAATAATGCCTCATTCCCCACTAGGGTCCTTTTCTACTCATAATTATCTTTGCAGTGGGCAAGCAAGTGCAAAGATTGGTGTGACAGTATCTTACTCTTTTACTAAATTGCAAAGTAAAATTTTTACATGGGCTAGTATCAAAGTTCATAAAAGTTTAAGTTCACTGACTCACAACAGAATATGATTTCTGTATCCCACAGATCAATGGTCCTCGGTTATAGATTGTATAGAGTTCAGTTCTGAAATTATTGAAAGGTAAAGTTAAGAGTGCTTTCATATGCAGCCTTGGTACATTTTTTGAGGGGGTGAGGGGTGTTGCACATTTATTATTTATACAGTAAGTTAATATGTAGAGTCACTTTATACTTCTGGTATGATACTACCAAAAATTTTTCAACTATCAAAAGCTGAAAAAGTGTTTTTGGTTAAAGGTAAAAGAGATCTTCAACTCACTTGGAGTGAAGTTCACTGCTCTGGAGTTAGACAAGGAAGGTATGTTACACTTTTTTGTTGTGATATTTGCATGTCATTTGATAATATTCTAAAGAATGTTCTGTTGTTCTCCTCTAGAGGGCTGATTCATATCATATTGTATATAACTGACTTGTGTAAAACAAATGTATTCCTTTTATCTATAGATTTCTATGTAAGATAGGCCATTTTTAATCCAGCTAAAGATTTAGTCATGTTGTCATGTAGAGCAATAAAGCTTAATCTATTGTGTATAAGCATATCACTAAACATGTTTGAATGTGGGCTCATGCAAAGAGACTTTTTGGATTCCTGTTAAGGCCTATAATTTGTTTTGCACCTGTTTCCAGCCACAATTTTTGGTATTTTTTGCCTGTTTTATACACAATTTTATTTCTCTACAAGTTTTATCTTATACTTATTATCATCATTCACTTTTTGTTTGACTTTTTCTAGTTTTAAAATTCCAAATTGTAAATTTTGTTAGAAAATGGTGCAGCAATTCAAAGCGCTTTGGAAAATGAAACAGGACAAAAAACAGTGCCAAATGTTTTTGCAAAAGGCAAGCACCTTGGAGGTGCAAGTAATGTTGGTCAGTTGCTACGAGAAGGGAACTTATGGCCACTGATAAGAAATGAAAATTATGATTATGATTTGGTTGTAATTGGTGGTGGATCAGGTGGACTTGCTTGCTCAAAGGTGATTTTTATATAAAATTGTTAACAGTGTTATCCTCTTTTGATGATTTTGTTTTCCTATGCTTTACTATCTAAATTTAAAGTGCACATAAAATTTTATTTTTGTAGCTATTTTTTCATCTCTGAATTGATGCTTTGCTTAATTTTCTTTTCAGGAAGCTGCTTCACTTGGTGCAAAAGTAGCAGTATGTGATTTTGTAAAACCAACACCACTTGGGACATCATGGGGTTTGATTTTCAGCATATTGTTTTATTTTCATGCCATATCTGCTCTGTATATTCAAAAGAAATATATTTTGAAAAATTTTTTTCACTGTGTTTCTCAGCAACATCAATTGACATGTCTTAGTTTTAGGAGAGACCTTCAATCCAGGCCTAGATAGAATATTTATGTGCCTGGGAACCTTTAGTTGAGGGAAAATGTGCCTGACATATATTAAAAGAGTTTTCAAAAAATAGGATGTATACTTTTACTGTAACCATTGATTAATTTTCAAGGACTGCTTTTTGAAATTAAAGAACCTCCAGGCACTTGCACAGTACAGTTATAGACTAGCATTACCGTATTGTTAAAACCAAAGGTTAAATATTACCAAATTAATGGATTCCAACATCAAAATTCATACCCAACACCAAATAAAGGATAAAAGTACTTTTAAATTAAAAAAATTCTTTAGTTAATAGACCTATATCAAAATGTATTTCAAAATGTGCCTGCTGATGCCTGGTGGCCACAAATTGTATCTGGAAACTAGGTTCCTGGGATTTATTGAGGTCTGCTTCAGTCTCATATTTATTAGCATCATTCTTATTTATTGCCACTTAATTTATAAATGATTGTTATTCAGACATTACTTTTAGGTTTTGTATACAAACACTCAGGTGCCAGATAAATGACCCCCTGTCTTATTAATTTTTCAATTTTTTCCCATCCCCACCTTATTAGGACCCCCCATTTATTGATTTTGAGGAAGTTGACTTTTTTCACAAACCCCATATTTCATTTCCTTTCTTTGTTAGTACTATTTATAACCAATTTCCAAGGCACAATTGCATGCTTATGTGTATATTTTTGGTTTTATGCTTTATGACAACCTGCTTTTGTTCTTTCCATCCTTGTGTAATCATTTAAAGCCATTACTCAAATTCTGACCCCCCCTTTTATTCTGACCCTCCATTGACTATATTTCAGAATTTTTTCCGACCCTCTGTTTATTAGAACACCCCTCCTGTTTATGTGGCACTTGAGAGTATTATATCCATAACATAAAATTCTAAATTACTTTATGCAGGTCTTGTATAAATACAGTTTGATCAATTGATATAATGTGCTTTTTTAAATATCATTATTATTATGGCCTTTCAACAGCCTGAGCCCTTAAACTATTAATATCATCATTCTATTTTATGTATTGATTTCAGTATTAGTTATGCATGTTCTTTGACGCCAGCCAAGTACAAATTACGTGTCAGTGAGCTTTGTATTTGTAGATTTCATAATATATTGATGAAATGAAATTTGAAAAAATATATGATTATTATAGAGTTATGTACAAGTTTCTTTTCTCTTATTTTCCTATTTCTATTTTTCATATTTTTCCTTATCATTGCTCATTAATCATTTCAGGATTAGGAGGTACTTGTGTTAATGTTGGCTGTATTCCAAAGAAGTTAATGCATCAAGCTGCACTTCTGGGTACTGTATGCTTGATCTTTGATTCATCAAACTTTACATTGCAAAATTTATTGTAGTACATTGTCTCCTGATTTTTGACCAAATTTATCCTATCCCACAGATAATTTTTGTTTACAAATTGAGTAGTTTTTACGATTTCTTTCTGTCTTTCTCAAAATTGTGTTTATTTTTATAGATATCTACACTACAATCAGTTTATTACTGGTAGCTTTCTTAGATGCAATTTTTATCCATTTATTTAACTATTTTTTATTTGGAAAGTCAGCTCCATGCTTGACAATTTAGGTGTTCAGTTTTGAGATCCTTTTTATCAAGTAATTTAAAGTATTCCAATGTTTTATTACCCATTGTTCCACATGCTTGAGTTTTGTTTCATTAATTCATGAAGACTCTTGATTACTATAAAAATGATAGGTAATCTAATTATAGAATATGAACTGGAATGATTCACCATGATCAAAAATTCTTTCTCATTTTAAAGGGGAAGCAATCCAAGATTCAAGGAAATTTGGTTGGAATCTTTCTGAAGAAGGTACCATTGCTTTTTGATCTCCTCATTTCCTGATTTTGCAACCTTGTCAGTTGCCCTGAGGTTACTGGGCTTAAGAGGAATCAACATGGAAACAGTGATTGCTGGATTCCTCTATTCATAGAATATCTTGGTAGAAAAAGGTGCATTTTGTTAAATGTTGAACAGACTGTGTTGGTGTCTTTCTCTAGTTTGTGATGACTTGTCTGAAAGTACCATCAGTCAGGGAAGTGCAGGGCATTTCTAATCATACATATACATTTCTACTACACTCCCTTTTTTTATAAGAACAGTTTTATAAGAACAGGAGCCTGGAATTTGGTGGACAAATTAAGAGCAAGGTTAAGGCTGAAGAACTGTTGAAAACATATTTTTGGACAATGATGCATAAGTTTTCCACTAACATTTGGACATGAAATGTCCTTTCTGACAATAGGTACTGTGCCAACTTTTTATTACTTATCTCAGAAAGCAGGAAGAAGTACAACACATGTGTTAACACTGAATCTCAGCTTATGAATAGCAACAAAAACAACAATACATTACATCATATTGTAACACTTGTTTATAAGCCTTTTTTCAAACAATTGTTTATAAACTTTTTTTAATAAAAACATTGGTATGTATTAGAGACCATCTTGGTTGTAACATTTTCCTAGTGGGCTCTCATTCAATCAAAACATCCAAAATGCTGTCTTGAGCATACATTGTCTTCCCTTGTATCTCTAAATTGCTTACATCCTACTAACTTAAGTACAAATTAAGAGCATTTCAGCTGAAGAATTGGGGAAAAATTAAGAACAGGCAGCGTGAACCTCGATTTTACTGATTCTTATCAAAAAAGACTGTACCTGGAAAAAACTTGACATCACCCAGTGTTTTCCAAGTTTATTTTATGATATGTTAATAAACTGTTAATGGTGTTAGGGCCTTACAACTCCTTCTTAAGTAAACACAACCCCTACTTCAAAACCTTTTAAAAACACTTTGACCACTACAATTGTTTCTAGGAAAAACTCATTTTAGACAAAGGCCTCAGATAATAATGTTTATAGTGGCACCTGTACTTCTTGTGAGTAAATTTTTAGCATTAAGGAGGTTTTCATAGCTGAAAACTCATAGTAGTGGTTAGGAATACAAATATGATGCTTTGTTACTGTTCATTCATCCTTGCTGCAATGCAGTGCAGAAATGAGAGTACTTTGGACAGAGATTTCTTGAAAATTAAAAGAATGAGACTCTTTACAGAGAGTATGATTCTTTCAACTGTTCTAAATAGCAACACTTTCATTGAAATCTCTGTCCAAAGTACTCTCATTAATTTAAANAAAGATGACATTTAGCCATTTATTAATGATACACCTTGGTCATTTGTTAATCCTCAAACCTCTTATAAGTCATTATTTGGTTGCATACTTCCTGAACTCCTAATTGTGTATCTTAGTTTTTTCTGTTAGTTTTTTTCATGTTATGGCCCATGGGCAGAAATGTACATTGCTCCCAGGGGGGTATCTTTTTCTACATGTAAAAAAACAAAAACTTTAAACAACTACTATACATTTTCTAGTGAAATGGGGTACTTTCTCTGCAGAAGGGTAATGTCAGGATTATGTTAAATAAATTAATTATATTTTTAAATTGATGGATTGTATTTTTAAAATATATTTGTTAATTAACAGGAGTTGATTGTTTTTATCTTAGTTAATCACAGTTGGGAAACGATGACTGAAGCAGTTCAGGTTTGTTTTTGTATTCAAAGTTTTGAGATGGGCTCTAGAAGCAACAGTTGTAAATAAGGTTATCTATGGGGAAGTTCCAGGAAGTGAAACACAGATGCAATTTAGGTTTTGAGCTTCTGAATGAGAGCTAGAATGCTAGATTGTTTTTTGATAATATAGTGCATTATCTTTAATTGACCCTGATGACTCAGTTGAAGACAAAGACATAGTTGACTCATGCAAATGAACTTTCAAAGTTGCTAGCACAGATTTCCAATGGAAGCAATGTAGGTGGAATGCATAATAACCTTCGAATAAAATTTATTTAGTAATAAGGCCCTTTTTTTAATAAGCCCTCTTCTCTAATAGCCCTCCTTCCCTAGCAACCCGCTCTCTATCTGGCCCCCCTCTAGGACTGCAAAAAGGAAATAACCCCCCAGGGCTGAATAGAGCTTTTACGGTATGCATATTTTAACTGAGGCTTTCTTCACTATATTTCGTCGTATAGAACCATCCGTATAACCAAGTGTACTGTCATTTTGTTCTTTTTTGCTAAGAAATTTCACCACGGAGGGGGGCCAAAGATTTCTGAAGGCTGATCTTTTTATTATTGATAGGCGAAATGGGAATAGTAGGCAACGTAAAAGTTTCTGGCAATGCAATCTAGATACTTTTTGTCCCCGGACCTCAGCTTTAGGCAGGTAGAAATGTAGAATATTTGGTGTTCATTTTTGCGTTTAGTCTTAGTGCTCCATGGCACGGCTTTTTTGTCTTGTCTTGCCTTATTCTATTACTCTATAAATCATACTCTTCTCATCGTCTAACTCACAGTCTTCTGTCTCTAGTTCTCCCAAAGATTTAACAAACGGCATCTCTGTTTTCTTAACAAATTCAATCATTTCATATACATGTCTTTTTTCTAAGAAAAACGTTTATAAGAACATGAGGCTGAAATAGTCGGAATCTTAAGAAAGTCTTAAGAAAATCACGAGGCTTGATTTTCAAAATTTAGTGCTTTTATTGGCCAAAAATCGATGTTTCGTCGTTATTGCCTTTAGAATGTTAGAGTTGGGATTCAAATTCAAGTATACAATATTAATAACGAAAGTGTAAACCATTTTCACTAGTTTATTTCAGTGAAAGCAAAGAATAATTTAAGAAAATCACGAGGCTCAATTTCCAAACTTAAGTGTTTTTATAGGCCAAAAATCGGTATTTCGTCGTTATTGCATTCAAAATGTTAAAGATGGGGTTCAAATGCAAGTATAAAATATTAATAACGAAATTGTAAACCATATTAGCCAGTTTATTTCAGTAAAAGTTAAGAAAAATTTAAGAAAATCTCAAGCTCAATTTCGGGAAAAGTTAAGAAAATTGAGGCTCAAGCAAAATGACGGTTTTCTTATAAAAAAAATCGTGTAGGTTCACAGTTCTTTCTAATGTGCCGTCTTTTTCTCTTTGCCTCTGATGGAAGCCTTTGTATCATTTTTGATTCTATTCCCCTTAGGCTTTATCCTTCTTGCGCCTTTCTCACCTCCTGTATGTCAATACTACCTTACTTTAATTCCTAATTATCTTCAACTAAATTCATTTTTTTCGCTGTCTTCTGTTCATTCGGTACGTCTTTTTTATATGCGCTCTGTAGTATTATCAAATCTTTGATGTAGCGAAACCAAAACGTTCACAAGCTATTGATTGTCTCAGGATGGATTTACCGTGTTATAGGCCACACATTTAAAGAGATACAACTGAATGCGGGATAAAGATTACCCACGTGTAGCTTAAGGCATTAATTATATATCTGGAGTGGTTTAAATCTATTAGGGGGCGTGAACGGTGTAGGGAGAGCAAGGAAGCCGACAGGGAATATAAATTAATTAATGCTCACGAGGCTTGCCTTTTCATGAAGAAAATATCAGGCTTTCTTGTAAGAAAAAACATGTGTTTGTAATAAGAGTACCTGTGAAGTAGATTGCTAGATCTAGATCAAATATTAGCACAAAATTTGTTATTATAGAGAGATCAGAAAATATTTTTCGCTATTATGTCAATCAAAAGTAATATGGTTTTATCAAATATAAACATTCAAACAAAGTAAAGCGTTCTCTTATTTTCGCGAGAGATAAAGAGATCGCGCGATACATTTTGCGTGTGTGCTGATGCGATCAAGAACGGTCACTCATGTCAAGCGAGAAGGCATAATACAGCTAGGTCAGTACAGTAGAACAGTTTAATATAAGGTGTTGGAAGACTCAACATAGTGTTATGTGCCAAAGTGATATTGCAGAATTCAGTGTAGTACCACGTTTTTTATGAGAAACATGTCTATAAGAAGCATGAGGCTGAAATTAGGCAAAAATTAAGAGAAATTTAAGAAGCATCGGCAGTATGAGCTTCAAATAATTCTCGATTTTACCTCCGTTTTCCCCAATTCCTTGAGTCTTGGAGGGTGCCTCTGAGAGGACTTAAATTCTGGTGCGAGAAGTTAGGACTGGATGCCCTTACTGACGTCACCAATGGCCTGCGTTGGGCCTCGAACCCAGGGCCACGTTGGTCTGAGTCGAATTCCTCACCGCTAGGCCATGGCTGCCAAACAATTATGAGCTTCAAATAATAACTTATGAAAACTGTTTTTACCTGTAATTTTTGATCAAACTGGCAAGAACATAGAATGAACATCCATTATATGCTTCGCAATACCTAAACATCCATTTTCTGGCATCACAATTGCCGAATCTGGGTTGTTATTGTCATTGGAGGTCTTTAAATTTTAGAAACATGTAAAAACATTTAAAGCACGATTTGAAGGAATATTGAGAAACATCCAGGCTGAAACCAGACAGTTTTTTTCTTATGAAAGTAAACGTGTACTTTGACTTCATTGTAGTGTAGAGAACTTTATAGACTTGAATGCTTCCAAATGGGTTGTATGATGAAACTCATTTGGAGTATGTGTTTATTAAAATTTGTATGTATATTAACAGGGCTGCCGAGAGAATTTTGAGTTCTCGAGGCAAAAGAGCAAGACGAGACCCTCTGCGATGGAAGCGAGCAGAAAATTTTCAGGGTCTAGAAATTAACTTTGGAAAATTACCGCTGGTTTACTTTATGAGGCCCCCCAGACCTTGAAACATTGGGTGTTTTAAGGCCCCTTGGAGCTTGTGGCCCTAGGGCAGTTTGCCCCCTGCCTACCGCCCCCCTCTGGGTGGCCCTGTATATTGAAGCCAGTAGATGGATATCATTGTTTGTCTAACTTCTGTTATATCTAACTTCTGGATATCATTCTGGATATTCTGTTATATCTAACTTCTATCTAGCATCTAGATATCATTGTTTGTCTAATTACTATTCCCAATTCTGTATTCATCTTGTTTCAAATATCCAGAATCATATTGGATCCTTGAATTGGGGATACAGAGTTCAACTGAGAGAAAAATTGGTGAAGTACTATAATGCCTATGCGGAGTTGATCGATGAACATACAATCAAGGTAAGTCGCTTAGGGTAGGTTTAATGTGAGGTAAATGGAACTGGAAATTGTAGCAGCTTCCCAATTATTTTTTCTTTAATTTTCCTTTGAACTCTATTCTGTGGCTTGTCTCAGGATAGATGTTGATCGATTAGTTTTTGATTTGTTGGTTGTTCTAAACTTTCCTCTCCCATAAGAGAGACTTCAGCATCTGTCTTGAGGCACTCCTTAGAGCATTAGTTAAGTTATGTTTTGCATATTTTAATTGCACAGGGCTCGTTCTACTCCTTAAACTCCTTAAAACTCCTTAGGTTTGATTTACGATTTTAAGGGCGCTTAAAAATTCCTTATATTCGTACATTTTAGCGAAAACTCCTTAAAAACTCCTTTTCCTTGTCAATCCTTGTGTGGGGAGAGGGTTTTCAACGGTGGATTTATTTAGGAAATGGTTTGCTTTTTGTCGTGAAAATGCGCAAAAAAACTCTCGAAAAATTATTTGTTGGTCCTTAAAAACTCCTTAAATTTCATCTTCTCCCCATAACACATATACATACATACATACATATATATTTATAAATAAATATATATATATATATATATATATATATATATATATATATATCTATGTATATATATATTTAAATATATATATATATATATATATATATATATATTATATGTATGTATGTATGTATGTATGTATGTATGTATGTTTAAAGTAACTAGCACTCTATCGGGTTTAAAGCTAGGCTTAATGTATTCAAAAAGGCCTTTTATTTGACAACACATAGGGGCTAGCCTGGGGTGTCCCTGTATAAAGAAATAATTTTAAGAGTCTTAATCTATCAGAGTTGTCATCAAATGAGGGAGCTTAGGCAATTTTATGTTCAATAAGGAGGAATCAGGAGGGAAAGAAAGATTTTTTAAAATCAAGAAAGTATTAAGTCCCATGTTGTTTCATTTAAGAGCAATAACTTTCTTCATACTCAAGCAAACATCCAGCTGAGTATGAAAATCGCCAAAATTTACCCTTTTCTATATCATTCTGTTCTTTTGATAATATCCTAATTGAAGGTCATAAGAATATCAGGGTAAATCGAGGGAAATGAGTAGGATTTCACTGAAATATCAGGGAAAGTCAGGTAATGTTCCTGAAATACTAGTGGCAGCCCTATCTATACATATTGTTAAGTCTTCATTACCGTAAGTGACGTAGTATTTATTTCATCTTATTTACACGTTTTTTTTATAAGAAAAACGTTTATAAGAGAATGAGGCTCAAATCTTCAAAATCTTAAGAAAATCGTAAGAAAATCATGAGGCTCAAATTCCAAAATTAATTGTTTTATAGGCCAAAAATCGGTAATTTCGTCGTTATTGCATTCAAAATGTTAAAGATGGAATTCAAATTCAAGTATACAATATTATTAACGATAGTGTAAACCACTCTCGCCAGTTTATTTCAGTAAAAGTTGAGAAAAATTTAAGAACATCTCAGGCTCAATTTAGGGAAAAGTCAAGAAATATGAGGGTCAGGCAAAATAATGATTTTCTTATAAAAAAAAACGTGTATCCACAAAGTCAATTCAGCTATACTGACAAACTAAATAAACTATTCCATTTCTATTCAACTGAAGATGGTG
>OLMO02000003.1:1754033-1769517 GCA_900291935.2 Cassiopea xamachana | reverse complement strand
ATATATATATATATATATATATATATATATATATATATATATATATATATATATATATATATATATATATATATATATATATATATATTGGAACACATTGCATTCCACTACCTTCCCTGAATCCTAAAACTCATTTTGTTTCAGATCTAATATCAACAAACCTGATCCTATCTGCCTATCTATTTAATCTTTCCCCCTTTCTTTACCATTCCCTTGTCGGCGCTTTTTTATAGACCCTAAGGTCTTTCTCCGACATTACCTACTAAAAAAATAGTGCACTTTTATTTTTCAAAGCAGTAGGCCGATGGGTATGAATGGAGATCTCTCTCATCTATGAATGGAGATATGAATGGATATGATCTTTCTCATTTATGAATTTTCTCATTGTACCTCTGCACTCCATCACAGCATCACTAATTAACTCTTGAAAAGTCTCGTTTTTAGCTAATCTAAACCCTGACAACCTTATTTGTATCAACCATCTTCGCTTCTATACGAACTTTCGTAATGTCTATATCCTTGGTAGCATAATTGAGCTAATCTTTTCTTTCGCTGAAAAGGTAGTTTTTGAGTTTCGCTTCCAGGTTGTACCCATTCACAATAATTTACTTCTTCGATTGCCATGGCCTAGGTGGTCCTGTCTGCTTGAAATCAAATCCCGTTGTTTACAAAATATTTAATGAGATTCCGATTAACAACGCCGCCTGTGCTAAGGTTTTAATGCCTACAGTAAAATAAAAAGTCCTTGTTGTTGCATTCGATTTAGCACCATAATTTATGTTCTTGTAGAAGTATTTCAACGGCGTCGAAAGGAAAGTTACTATGTAGAGATTTTATCTAAACCGTTTCTTGGGTTTCAAACAAGATAGTATGTGAATCAGATTCAAAGATGGTTTACAATGAGTGAATGAATGAACGAATAAACGACTTATTTATTTCACTCAGTTTGATTTCCCAGCTACAAGACAAGTCCAGATTTGCAAGCAATGTTTTAGTAGAGTTTCAACGTGTGTAGTTAACACTTGCTTTCAAGTTACACTCTAATCTCTAATCTTCCAAACACATTCACAACACATACACAAACACATTAGCAACTCACCCACAACACACTCACAACACACATTTACAACACACTCACAACACACATTTACAACACACATGTACAACACACATGTACAACACACATTTACAACACACATGTACAACACTATCACAACACGTGCACAAACATACTCGCAGCACACTTGCAACGCACTCGTAACTCACTCGCATCTCACCCACAACACACGTTCAACACATATTTAACATACTCACAACACATGCACATAAACTAATTTTTCATTTCATTTAATTTTGCAGGAAAAAGTTGTTGGCTTTCATATCCTTGGACCAAACGCTGGTGAAGTCACTCAAGGTTTTGCCATCGGACTAAAACTTGGTGCAAAAAAGAAAGATTTCAACACTCTGATTGGTATACACCCAACAAATGCCGAGGTATCATTTAGTGTACATACATTCAACTTATTCCATTTCCCTCCCTCCCACCATCACTTTTTATTTATGTGTGTTACGTATTAGAAACCGAAAACCTCTTTTTCATAGCCGAAGGTCTTCTAGAATAAAGGATTGGTAGATGAAAGCATTATCCTGTACTGAATCTAGAAAACTTTAGTCATTTGGATTCGAATCTGACTATACTAAGATTACTGAGAAGCTTAAATGTGTCTTGTATACTCTTTCGTCTTGCATACTCTTTCGTCTTGCATACTTTTGCGTCTTGCGTACTTTCACGTCTTGCATACTTTTGCGTCTTGCATACTTTAGCGTCTTGCATACTTTCGGGTCTTGCATACTTTCGCGTCTTGCATACTTTCGCGTCTTGCATACTTTTGCGTCTTGCATACTTTTGCGTCTTGTATACTTTCGTTTCTTTTATGCTCTTGCGTGCATCTTATTTCCGCTTGCGTCTTGCATACGTTGCATCTTGTGAAGGTCTTACAACCCCGCTGTAGGCTTGCTAAACTCTTGTTAATCATGAGCTGTTGTGGCTATGTTTCCCACTGTAGTTTATAATCCAAGGTTGCATGTGAACTTCGGTGGCATAGAATCAAAGAATTATTTTGCATTGGCATCCCTCTATTATCCAATTCTTGCTTGACATACTTTGAGTGTGGTTTTTCAAGTATTGCATGCCAAATCCCACTGCGAGCCTCAGGCTTATGAAAACACCACGAGTTTCAAGGATCGCTGATGAACAGTAAACAGGTTTCCCACGCCTCCAAAAGTCCTAAATTATTCTAGAAAAAGGACTATCCCAAAAAGCCGTAAAACCTCAGGAATTTTTGCTGTTCTCGTAACTTTCTCCTAAATTTTTCATAAGTTGAATTTCTTTTCAAAATTATTTTGTAATAGTTTATCATAATAAAAATGGTCAAATCATAAATCCTCTCTAATTCTACCGTGAGTGTATTGTTTTTTGAATAGGCAGAATGACTTTTTCTGCTATACCAAACTTATGATAGCCATTTACCCTATTTATATCATGTCATCTGAGTGACCTTTTATCCATTTTTTTCCCAAATACCTCAACGTCCTGAATTCAAATATCTGAGTGACAAATCCTTACTGAATTTGTCTGGACTTTGCAAAACCTCCTAAAAATGTTCAAAGAAATCTCCAAAATTCTCGTAAATAACCTAAAAGCATTGTTGAAAAAAGAGTGGGGAATCCTGTTCACTTCTTCACCTTTAAGACCTTGTAATGATCAGTAATTACACAGTGTCCAAGCTGAGTGTTAGGACGTAGTGTTATAAAACATTGATGAAACAAGAGTGGGAATCCTGTTCAGTCTTCTTCACCTTTAAGACCTTGTAGTGATCAGTAGTTACACAGTGTCGTAGCTGAGTTTTAGGACGTAGTGTTATAAAACATTGATGAAACAAGAGTGGGAATCCTGTTCAGTCTTCTTCACCTTTAAGACCTTGTAGTGATCAGTAGTTACACAGTGCCGTAGCTGAGTGTTAGGACGTAGTGTTATAAATCTGGACTGTCATATTTCGCAGGCGGGAAGTGGACATTGGTTGGTTTTTTATTTCACGAGGAAGACCTTTAGACCCTGTGTACACGAGAGCAAATTATTTTGGCTCCAGCCCCGTGTGAGCGCAGGAAAAATTCTGGATCCAAGCGTATCCGCTCTCGTGTGCACAGTGTCTTAGATCACTGACAAAAACTAGCTGGAAAGTTACTAGAGTTTGTCTCCATACCTGTTTTCTCGCATTTTCTCGTGTTTACATTCGACCAATATTGTTGATTATATTGTTGTTTTTGTGACTTATTTACCTATGTTAATATGTTGTTTAGGAAAACAGAAAATCAGGTGATATAACGAGACCATATGCCGTTGTGTACAAAATTCCCAGAGTCTTTAATTAAATTTTGCAGATACTAAGACAGGTGTTCTCAGTCACGCAAGAATTATGAAAATTTGCTTTCCTTCGCTACTGCTTTAGTTTTATCAGTTAGCAGCTCTTTTCTTTCCGTCTGAGGTTCTTGTTTGTTGATTGCATAATTTTCTGTGATTTTATAGATCTGTTTTCCCCAATTTACACGCTTTCACAACTCAGGTGCAAGCATTTCAGATAGATTGCCCTTCGTACCTTGTAGGTATTCACGACGATGGATACTACTAAAAGTTCTGGTATGGATATAGAAGTTTCTGGATGCTGAGGGTAATTCCTACCGCTGCTATAACGTAGCCAGTGAAGTGCTAAAGTGCAAGTTATAGAGTACTGCTCGTGAAGTTATTTGCCTTTTTTTAAATTCAAAATTCCACTCGGCTCTGGATTCTAAGATAATTGTTTTTTTTCTAAGAAACCTAGCTAACGGCCTAGTACTAAAAGTTTCTAAATTTTTGGCCACATTTTAGTTTAAAAGTTAAAAGCTTCTTAATTTAGTGAACTAGATTGCTATGGAAGCGGACGCAAAACGTGAATGTAGCAAGCTATTTGTCCTATAACAAACAAAATGCGTCTGTGTGAGTTAAATTCTAAAGCAATGTCATATTCGCATTGTTTTGGTACAGCTTTACGTTGAACCAGGTAACGATTTCAATATGCTATTTGTCTGAAGTTTCTTAGCTCTTTCCTTGTAGTTCTAAAAGTCTCTTAAATTTTTGGCTGTCTAGTACTAGGTTGCTTGTAAAGTGGTTTCTTATAAGAAAAAGTGTAGAAAACTGCTCCACTCCAGCCACTCTCAGTGTTATAACTTGAAAACAGGGGTTAGATTTGATAGGTTTTTGAGCACCATTTTTGAAGAGACTCGAGTTAGTTACTGTACTGTTCACGTTCGTCTCGTTTGCATAACTTGCTCTTTGCGCATCACAAGCTACAGCAGCGGTGGGATTTACCATTGCATATGGAAAGTTCACAATTGGAAATATTCCCATTTCGGATGATTGGGTTATGAAAATACTTCCTTCACACGCTTTCGCGTATGGTAGTATTTGAACACTTTTCAATGTGAATGAAGAACAGACTAATTACCTTTGATAATTGTTGTTTAGAGTTCATCTAGCGCACACATACTCTCTCTTGTTACAGGCCTATATATTTTGCATAATGTAATGAGTCTTGTGAAAGACAATAATTCAGAGATATGTTTTGAAAAGGATTTCAGTGAATATTAACGTAGCTTTTATATTGTTATTTAATTAGTTGTAAAGTTTGAAGTTCATTAGAAAATTGCTGGGTCATTGATCTATGTAATGTCTTAGAATTCCCTGTAAAATATGACGAAGTGCTCATTAGATAATTGGAGAAGTTATGTTGGAAAGAATTGAACGAAAGGCTTCAGTATCAGTTGCGCTCCACGTGTGATCCAACAAAATTTCTGCCATATTTAATATTGTTGAATTGGAATTGCTACCATATTGAATGTTGGTGAACGGGGAATGATACCATGTGAAATGTTGGACGTGTCTTGCTGTTATGTTGAAAATTGTTGAAAGGGGATAGTTGTCATATTGAGAGTTGTTGAAGAGAGATTGCTTTCATGTTGAGAGCTGTTGAACGGAGATTGCTGCTATGCTTAATGTTGTTGAACGGGGGATTGCCAAGTGTTAGGTGCTGCTGAGCAGGGATTGCTCCTGTGTTGAGTCTTGTTGAAGAGAGATTGCTCGTAAAATGCAACTGAGCAGACCTTCCTTTCTTCCTTAAAAGTGTCCTCGACTCAGCTTGTAAGTCAAGAAGTGAAAGACTGGATGCGTCGTTTGATTGTCAATAGTACATTTGCGAAGAACACCAAATTTTTGCCCAGCCTCTATATTCTTAAATTTTTTCTGATTTTGAGCCTAGAAATATTCTTAAATCATTCTTAAATACCAATGGTGTAACTTCACCTTAAAATTTCAGGAACATGTCCCAATCTTTGTTGATGTTTTACTACATCGTAGAACAAAGCAAGAGTTTATATGTTGTATCGATAATGCAAAAGTACATCTGAAAGCAGTATTATAACTAGGTTACAAAAAATTCTTATGTCCTTGATGAAGATTGAACCTCGCATTATTCTTAAATTATTCTTAAATTTCATCGATTTTGAGCCTCAATATTCTTATGAACTTTATTCTTATGAAAAAAAGAGTGTGTTGATGAAATCCGTTCTTAGAGGCAACTCCTTAAGAGCTGGAGCACTAAAATTATTAATTAAAAAGAGGCGGAAATTTCAAATTATCTTTCACAAAGCAGTTGCCCCCGGTATCAGAATTGAACCTTTGGTGACGAAGTTCACAAATAATGCCAGCAACACGTGTAGAGAGTTTGAATTATTTAGTTCGCTACATTGCAAACCGTCAACAGTGATATCACCTCTACAGAGTTTATGTACTATTCAAGCGCTTTCATGTATCACGTGTCATGATGGCTGGTTATTCGCAAGACTTTTATGTCATTATTTGCAAGAGTTTTACATCAGCCGTTCACCACCTGTTCCTACTGCTGTTTTTATGAATTTTTCGTTCATTGATGAGCTGAATTTTGATGCAAACGAGCACTTTTTCTTTACATATGCTAAAAATGCAACAGTTACGAAGAAATTGTCTTCACGTGTGGTCTTACGTACAGCGACAATTATAGTGATGGTGAGCTTTTCATAGCGGTGCCAAATTATTGTTGAATTTTAGTCTGCC
Source organism: Cassiopea xamachana (assembly GCA_900291935.2). Classification (NCBI taxonomy): domain Eukaryota; kingdom Metazoa; phylum Cnidaria; class Scyphozoa; order Rhizostomeae; family Cassiopeidae; genus Cassiopea; species Cassiopea xamachana. The sequence continues at coordinate 1,763,333 of OLMO02000003.1, read as the reverse complement.
TTTCTGGCCCTTTCCCATACCCTCTAATTTCCTTTCCCCCCACGTTCTAAGAACATTTCTTTATACCAAAGCGTAACCAACTAAAATTCACACTCATTTACACTACCCAGAAAAACTTGTGTAGAATTTGATTCACCCAATGCTCGCAAGCACTGAATTTTACCCGCATTAAGTTAGAGAATTACTCTGCTTTCCAACAGTACACATTTTTCATAAGAAACAATCTCTGGCTTCAGCCGGAATGTTTCTTAATATTTCGTCAAATCCAGCCTGAAATTTTAAGACTTCCAATGACAATAACCAAGATTAGGCAATTGTGATGCACGAAAAAGGATGTTCAGGTTTTGTGAGGCATGTAATGGATGTTCATTCTATTTTCTTGTTAGTTTGATCAAAAATTTACTTGTAAAAACAGTTTTTGCAACTTGCCTGTTTCTTAATTTTTGCCTAATTTCAGCCTCATGTTTCTTATAGACATGTTTTTTACAGAAAAAAACACGCAGTTGATTTGACCTTGCTGACTGCTTTTGTTCATTTGTCAATTTATGCTGTCTAAAAAACGTGATAACGAAAACTTCTCTGTCCTAATTCCAAGTGCATTTCTTTAACGTTACTTATGAAGCTTTTCTCAGCCAGGTCTTGGCTTCAGGATTTTTGTTAATTTGGTGTAGGTTGTTGGGCCTAAGTCTAACATTGATGAGAACTGTGTTTAGGTGCTATTCAAAAAGTACGTCCCCCCAATATTCATTGATTTTTGATCCCCCTCCCCCTTTCACGTTTTCATACGCTTTGGAGATACCCCCTCCCCCAAGCGTACCTACATCTACGTCATCAACCCCCAAGCTAGATGTTTGAATCTATTTGTTATCTCATTATGTTCAAAAGTCGAAAAAGCTAATACATAAAACAGAAATATTAAATTATCACAGTTTTTATAAAAAACATTGGGAACTTCTGTGTATAATCGTAAAAGATGTGTAAATTTATTTAGGATGTGCGTGCTTACGTTCTTGAGGATTACATGAGAATTGCATGAGCATGCTTACATTCTTTGAAGAGACCCCCTCCCTCCTTGTACGGTTTCATACTTTTTGTTGCCCCCCTTCAGAGGGTTCGTACATTTTGAATGGCCCCTCATGGAACATTGTTGGCAAAAAAGCTCCTGGAAAATATACTATTTCGCTGACTCAATTCGCAATCCTGTGGCATTGAATATCACGTGTCATTCGAAGACACACTATGAAATGTAGAAAGTTGCTTGTAAAGGTCTTTGGTCATGTTTTTGGTCATGGCTTTCTAGCTTTTCATCTGATGTCAATGGGTACGCAATATTATTTGAAATGCATGGAAATAGACCCTGTAGATGGTGGATGTAACTGGGAACTCAGCTCTAGAATGAACTGCGAGTCGCGTGTGCACGATTAGTCAAATCGGTAAGTTTTCCAATTAATTTTGCTTTGTTGAATAGCATTATTTGATGTTTCTAGTGACAGAACTTGCAAATGAGTTGTACGAGATGCATTTATCAGCAATGACGTAAAGCTAAACTTATTGTTGCGGTCTAGGCTGGTTTTTTTAACCGTTTTTACGGCTACATCTTCCCCTTCATTTATGACTGTATTTACACTTGTATTGGATAGCATTTTGCCCGCAAGGAAGGCGCTCCGGACTAAATGCTTTTGCACTACCGTCTTTTTCCTCGTTTATAAGCAAAACCTTCCTCAAAATAGATGTAAGATGCAAGTACGAGTGACCATAAGCACACTGATGCTTGCTACTCAACATGGCTTTGTGCCTGCTAGAGACGTATTTATTTTTCTACACCGGCATCGATCGGAAGCTCCGATTGTAATGTTACGCGAAACCATGAAGATGTTTTTACTAAAGACATAGGTCGCAAAATTTCACGTCCCTTTTCACAATTCAATCGAAAAAACCCTTCCCTAGTAGCTCAAAAGATGCAGTATATGTGTTGCCTAAACAGAGGTAGTTTTCCCCAGAAATGAGGAAGACGTCTTTCTTGTTAGTAAGTTCAGCATTCTCATTCGTTGAGCTACACATTAATCAGCTACATTTGAATTGACGTCTTGAAGTTTGAAGTAGTAAATTTGAAAGATCCACGCATCAGGATTGGTGAGTTTCGAAACAGCATTTGAGATGTTGGCTCATTTTTTTAGGAGAAAATTCTATTCAAATTTTAATATGCAAAGCGGTACCTGTTATGTAAACAAAATATGTCCGCGAAAATTTCAAAGAAGGCCAATTCGCGAAAATTAATGCTCGCGAAAAAATTGAAAACGGAAGATTCACGAAAAAATCTCGCAAAATTTTTGAAAAAACGTGTTTCAAAGGTACATGAATCAAATTAATTTCCATAACGTCTTCTTTTTTTGAAGAAATGTCGAATTTCTTTGCACACTTTGGGTTTAGCTAATTGCTATTTTTCATACTCCAAATCTTCATTATTCGCGAAAGTAAGTCCTCGCGAAAAAATTGAGAATGGCTGATTCGCTAAAATTAGTACTCGCGAAAAGTGATGTTTTTGAATTCGTGAAATTTAGTCCTCGCGATAATTAATCCCCTTAAGGTAAATCTCACTTACTAGCATTATAGAGTTAATTGCAAGACACACCACACCTGTCACCATGTCATGCCATGCAGAGACCCTAGCTAAAGCCAGTGGTCAAGGCTATGTCTTGAACAAGCTATGTCCTGAAAATTTATGGAACAAGCACCACCTGAGGTCCCATTACTCCAGACACAATACACGATTCTACAAAAATGTCCAGATTCCTAAGCATAATCCAGAGTATACCAAGAAAGGATTTTCATACTCAGCTCTTAAAACCTGGAATGAAATCCCCTGAAGCATTAGGGAACTTCCCACACTCTGTCACTTTAAAAAGCAATTGAAAATATATTTGATGAGCTGAAAATAAATCAAACACGTCCCCCTGGTAGAACAGCCTAAGATTTATTGTAATTTTTCTTTATGATGTTGGACCAGACCATTATGATGTACTTAAATTATTATGATGCACCCTTTAGTTTATTTTAATATAGCTGAAGGGTTATTCGTGTAAAAATAATGTAAATATGAATACAGGGATGTCTTAGCTCTTCCAGAACAAAAACAACAAAACTAAGAATCATAGTCATGTGACAGCACCCATATCATCAAACCTGGTGACGATGTCACAAATCTACCATTGCATCCTACGAAAATTCGCCGTTGTATCTTACGTAATCCCTTCCAAAAATCAATCCTGCGCCTTTCCCATTGAATGAATTATGGATGATTCCTGCAAATTCTCTGTTTCCTGGGTCATTCTCTCTTAATTGTCTTTCAATTTTAAACACTTAACTTAATGTGAGAAGAACTAGAATTGAATTAGCTTCGCTCTGTTTACATATGCGATGCATCAAAACAGAGAGATCTTAATGCATAATTATGCACTAAAGACTAAACACTTAATGGTATTTTTATCCGCGATCAATGGAAGCACCTTGCAAGATTGCCTAATATTGAAACTCAAAACTCTAATGTTTTAGCATTTTAGCCGACAGTAAGAGAAAAGTAACAGAACTCAGCGGGGTTTGAAGCGAGAACCCACCATGCGGAGGTGAATTAAAAAACCTGCGTTATCTCCTAGAAGTATTCCGTGGTTTATTTTCACAGTTTACATCTCCAAACTAGCTGCATCTCGCAGCATCTCTTCAATTATTCATTATATAGAAGTATCTCAATCGCCTACAACAAACATTTTAAACCAGATCGCCCTTACAACATAGCAGCAAAGGACTGTTAGTGGCGTGGCAAAAGCTCTATTTCTCTTCCATCTGTCTCAGTTAATGCTGTTCGAAACTGTTGAATCAACTCCAGCTGTTCATAAAATGGAATGAAACAAAATCCCGGACCAGATGTGTAGGAGAATCCGCAATTTACTATAATGATTTTTTAGTCAAAGTGAGTAAATTCCTTTTTATAGGAGTAAAGTTCATAAGAATATGAAGGCTCACAATCGCTGAAATTTAAGAATAATTTAAGAATAATGCGAGCCTCAAACTTCATCAAGACATACAAATTTTTTGTATCAAAGTTGCAATACTGCTTTCAGATGTACTTTTGCATTATCGATACAAAATATAAACTCATTCTAAGTTTTGTGATGTAGTAAATCATCAACAAAGATTGGAATGAATTCCTTAAAATGTTCGGCGAAGTTACACCTTTGGTATTAAGGATAATGCTATGTTCAAAATTAGAAAATTTAAGAATATAGAGGCTCGGCAAAAAGTAAGATATTCTTATGAGAAAGAGTGCATTTTTTGGTAAAGGTGATCTCACGCTTGCAAGCAGACACTCTTAAGTGGAACTAGGAATCGAATCGTATACTTTGAAAGGAATCGAGTTTTACCAGCTTGAAATATGATCCTTTCTTTTACACATTCAATGAGACAAGCAGAGAGATTCGGAGGTATAATTAATCATGAACTTTCGTCTAAAGAGTATCTCTCTTATAAAGAAACATGCTTTCAATAATGGTCGCGAAGCTACTGCAACCTGAAGCTCTAGAGAATACTGAGACGCCACAATATAGGCTTGGATGACTTAATTTCTCTCATTTTCTTTTGTCTGTTTGTCATACATTTCAAGCAATGGTCAATCGTCTTATTTTTCACTTATCCATGTAAAGAAGACGTCATGCAAGTAAAGCATACATAATCTTTTGCCTTTTGTCAGAAGATTGTGCAAATGCATAAATCTTCATCACGATGTTGGTGGGAAATCATCATCTCGATCACTGCTAGCTCTATCTGAGTATTGAATAGCAATTGTTAGTTGGTTTTCGTTACGTGGAATCAAAGTTTCCACAAACTGGGTTGTGTTTGTAATTCGCTTACATGGAAAATACTGACATTTGCTTCGTAAGATCTTTTTGCAATAATACTTGCCTAATCCGTTGTCGCAAACATTTACCTTTGATGACTGGTTTTTCGGAATAGGCAGAAAATTCTTTTTTTCTACTGTAATTTATTTGGCTATCTTTTAACTTCTGTTTACCAATCAGGTTCTTTTTGTATACGTGTTACAGATCTTTAGTGACTAGCACCTCTAGATTTCAGCTATCCTAGATATTGTTTTCTCTGAGACCCATAAATTCAATGGCTTGAGACTCATGTACTTTCCCAGCCAGGTCATGCCAAATAGTATCAAAATTTGCCAATGCTCTTTGCCTCTTCGCTAAGAGCCCAGTTCTGATCAGAACACAATGCTGTTTGCTGAACACTGAAAGAGTTAACTTCAAATTCAATCAATTAGTCTTTTTAAAATGCGGTTTCAATGATATTTCTCCATATTTTTCATGAAAAATATCAACAGCTGTCAAGTTAAGTCTTCAGATAATCTACTGTAGCATGCGGTTTCAACTTACAAATTGCATCTATGAATATTTGACTTTTCAAATCCTAAGTTTAATTTATCCTTAATTCCCGTTTGTTCTTAACCGTATGAATCCACAAACGATCAAAATTCATTCTCATTTGCCACGTAAGAAGTCTTTGCAAGCTTCACAATGAAGTATTGGTGTTTTTGAAGGTAGTTGCTTTTCTTGTTTATCAGTTTGAAAATTTCTGCTAAATACTTTGATCGCGTCTAGGCCAATATCAACGCCAGGCATTTGAGGGGGCTCCATATCAGTGAGCCATTAGACCATCGATGAAGGCGAGCACATTTGGCTCTTTATTGCTTGCTAAACCTTAATGCTGGATTTTGACGATGGTCAACCAAATTCATTATTCACGGATATATGAGGAGACTCTGAAGAAGTTATCCAATAGAACAGCTGTTTCCTTCGTGCTAGCCCTGATAATTTTGTGGTTTTTTCAACGTCAAAATTCATCAATTTCAGAGTTTGAAAAAAGCTTCTTTTCCATAGATACTTACTATCCTGTTGCTGGAATGGGGGAGGATAGAGGGCTCTAGCTGGGGGGAACTCTGTTAAAGCAATTTTTATAGATGAAAGAAAACATTGGGATTGATCCTTTTTCTAACTATGTCGTGTCGTCCTACCCCCAAGAATGCAGTGACATTCGTCTTCCCTTTAGGAATCATTAAAACTCCCCAGATATGTTGTGAAGTTCAACAAGTACATTTTTGAGTAAATTTATTGGAATGTTTAGCTACCTTGGTAGCATAGGCGTCAAATCTTGATTGGCTAGCAAAGGAATCACCATCGAAAGATTCCTGCCAATAATGTTGCGAGAATTCGTTCGAAAAGCATGGAGAAGCGTGTTTTGATGGTAAAAAGTGTACTTTCTTTGTGAAAAAGTTTGTAACACATAGTTTCAACTAATTGAAAAATATTTTGCAAGCATGTTCAGAAGGCTTTAAGTCACATTTCCAGAAGGAACAATTTGTATATCTTGCGTAGACAAAAAGTTATCGACATCACAAGAAAGGATGGATAGCTTGTAATGTCTATAAGTTTTGATCTACGCAAGATATAACAATTGCTCCTTTTGGAAATGTAATTTGAAGCCTTCTGGGCATGCCTGCAAAATATTTTTCAATTATTCGAAACTATGTGTTATCAGTTGTTTCGCAAAGAAAGGACACTTTTTACCATCAAAGCACGCTTCTCGATGCTTTCGAACGAATTCTCGCAACATTATTGGCAGAAATCCTTCGATGGTGATTCCTTTTTTAGCCAATCAAGATATGACGCCTATGCTCTTTCTGGTATTTTCGACATCTAACCTCTAAGCAAAAATCCCAATTAATTTTTTGAGAAATTCATTAAGAATCATTGTTACCGAGTTCATGCTCTGTTAAGAGCTTGATCTAAACCTTCTAATCATATTCCTCAACTTTGTGCAGGCCTTGTGCTTACTTCTAACCATTTTGATTGAATGCAAGTGCCATTGTTAAATAGGATTCGCATAATGTATTGGCATGCATAGTGGACGTCCTTGCTAGAATATCTCGTGAAAGCTTTGAGTGATTACTATCCACCATGACTATATGATCTCATTGTCGACATTTAATAGTGTGCTGCGGTCATACCATTGCTGTATTATGTAGCTTCAAAGGGGATTTTCTCTCGATTTTGTGGCAATGCAGGGAATTTGACTTCAACCTTGAATCTTAGCTAGATTACTGTTGTCCATGAACAAACTTTTCTATCGGTGATGTATTTCATTTGTTCCCTAACAAATCGAGTATTTTTAGCGGGGGACACTTGAAAAAGTGGAAACTCAGTGGCGGACACCTGGACATTTATCGAGATAGCGAAATCATTTTGAGTTTTTCAAATTAAGTTGCGAGACAGTGTATTTGCTTGTAGAAAAGTAATTGTTGGGGAACGATGTCCCCTCTTGCCTCCATTATCTACAACTTGTGTCACTGTTGCCATGGGCCATACAGTCGTAGGCCATACAGTCGTAGGCCATACAGCCGTAGGCCATATTGATGGAACCTCCTTCGCGCGGTAGAAGTTTACAGTTAGTCTAGGTCTAGAAGAAGACGCAGTAAGTCCTCCAACATAATGCGAGGTGAGAGAGCCGGAAAGTTTGAACGTGAAGCATTACAACTAGAAGAAAGAGAATCCAAATAGTGCAAAGATCTATTTAATCAGCTGGATTTCTCTTTTATTCACTACTCTTTGTGAAGTTTGAAAGTTGAATGATCTTTCTTTGACACGGCCTGAAGCACTTCGAATCAAATGGATCCTTCTTCCTGTTGCAGTTAATTTTTGTGCTTGCGCAAGAGAAAAATTATACTAGTGTTTTATTCAAAAGTAAAATTTACCAGCATGTATTCATTATTGGTCTGCATTCCACTAATTCCTTCGTCAAATTCTTAGTATGTTGATGATATGATTAGCAAAAAGGATGGTAGAATGATTTTTTGTCGTACTTCTAAAGTGAAGCCTATCATTTTCCTGAAATGTATATGACTCTGGCCTTTGATTCTGGAATTAAAAATTGCGTTGATACTATTAAATTTGCCCTGAAGAATTTGAAAGAGCAATTAGCTAAGGGAAAAATTTCAAGAGGCTGAACTCAAGTGTTTTTGTTGACGAAGAAAAAGCTCTGCACCTGTGCGTTGTGTTATCGTTCCGATGAAGACGCATTATTGAAAACACCAAATATAAAAGAACCTATAAAAAGTGCAGAGACTAGAACATGTAATCTTTGAAACAGCAACCTTTAAACAGCTTTAAAACCCCTCCCAGCTTCTTTATAAATCCAAATATTTTAATCCTCTATTCGTTAAAAGCTTACATTTTTGCGAAAAAATCGCTACAATGTTTTGTGGATTCGGCATTCAAAGATCTTCACAAGCCATTTGGCTGCTACGCAAACTATCTTCTTCCGTTCCCATCTGTGTACGCAAGATCCCCTTTCTTTACTTAAATATAATCTCCTTATTCGTTTCGTCAATAGCAGGTCTCATATATTTCAGTGGTGGATAACACATAGCCTAATCGAAATATCTGAGTGCTTCAAATTTGTTCATTATGAATGTAATTGTGTGTACTGACAGAATCTGACTTCGCTCTACGAGCTTAATTTTCAGTGCTTAGCTCAGACAGGTTTTCTGTCAGCCCACTGCTCTAGACAAGGAAGCCAAGTAACGTGTTGAGGATATTGTTACTACACGGACGATACCATTTTGCCAAATATATGTTTGTGTACCTAGCTATGAGCGGTCTTTCTCAATAAACCGTGCTGGATTTTGTGTACTTGAAATACGTCGTTTTTGGTTTGGTATGACTTTTTGCTCTTATCACAATTGCACGTATGGAATGCATGTCCTTGACGAAAGCTTAGAATCGGTAAAGCAACTAATTTGTGCCTTATACAACTATGGATAATGGCCAACTTAAAACAGTATTTGCGATAACGATATTTTAGCACGACTAGCTACACGAGAAATTGGACACGCGACTGTCGGTGGCAGGTTGTTATGAGGCGAGAAACTGGCAGTAGTCCGTTCGAATCTGATTGTGGATGTATTGTGGTGGAAAGACATTATCCCGTAATTACAGCTGATCTCTAAGCGGAATACTGTTTCCTCCATAGCGTCATTGATTTAAAATTGAACAAGACCTGTTTGGTTGAATGAAATGCGGGTGTACATAGTTATCAAGGAGAAGTCCCTAGTTTTGTCGCCTCAGAATTTCGTCCACCGAATCAGTTCGTGTTTCAATCGTGCTCCGAGAAATTTGCACCTCATTTATTATTAAGTTGATCTGATTGAATATTTCCGAGCATTTTCAGCTGCTGTTGGTCGAT
>OLMO02000003.1:1644258-1656683 GCA_900291935.2 Cassiopea xamachana | reverse complement strand
ATATATATATATATATATATATATATATATATATATATATATATATATATATATATATATATATATATATATATATATATATAAAGTGTGCATGGGCAAGGAATGCGAGTGAAAGGTGTTGAATTAATGAACACTTACATTACGGTAGTGGGTTGTTGTGCTTCTCCATTCGGCTCATTCTCAAAACGAGTAAATTCTGTTGTAGCTTCGCCGTTCCGAACACCATATATCTTCTCTTTATATGCGACTGAGGAGGAGGTAAATGTTTTAGCAATGTGTTTGGATAATAATAACAGCATAAAAGATATACATTTGTACAAAACAGTAAGACCTATTAAAGTTCTTAAATAATATAGAAAGATCGTTCATCTCAAAATAACTTTCCATACAGAGACTTCATTGAAGAATGGAGAGTTCATTGAAGAATGGAGAGTTCATTGAAGAATGGAGATTTTATTGAAGAATGGAGAGTTCATTGAAGAATGGAGATTTCGTTGAAGAATGGAGATTTCATTGAAGAATGGAGATTTCATTGAAGAATGGAGATTTCATTGAAGAATGGAGATTTCATTGAAGAATGGAGAGTTCATTGAAGAATGGAGATTTCATTGAAGAATGGAGATTTCGTTGAAGAATGGAGATTTCGTTGAAGAATGGAGATTTCATTGAAGAATGGAGATTTCATTGAAGAATGGAGATTTCGTTGAAGAATGGAGATTTCATTGAAGAATGGAGATTTCGTTGAAGAATGGAGATTTCGTTGAAGAATGGAGATTTCGTTGAAGAATGGAGATTTCGTTGAAGAATGGAGATTTCGTTGAAGAATGGAGATTTCGTTGAAGAATGGAGATTTCGTTGAAGAATGGAGAGTTCATTGAAGAATGAAGATTTCATTGAAGAAAAACATTATTGAGGCCTCTTTAATTAATTTTCAGGAATGCAAAAATGGCTCTCAAGAGTATTTATGAAAGAAAAACAAGATGAATAATAGTAATATGTATAATCAGGAGATAAGAATTATATGGTAAAGAGTAACATTCATAATCCGTCCATGCCTGGAAGAATTTGTGCAAGTGCGTCAATTCGCACGTGCACCCTTGTCTGCATGAGCAATTGCTCTTAATTACTTGGAATTGCACATGCGATCCAAAATTTGTGTGTCTGAAATGCAGAGTTTCTTATTGCAGAAGCATATGAAATGTCCAATTTAGGATAAAACAGGAGAAAGCACAGTTATGAAAGCAAAGGGTGAAAGTCACTAGCGTTGCAGTTGCGAATAAGAAGTCCTTATTTGACATGTGCGACTGCACGGCTGACTTTGATGTTGGTACGGGTGATTTTCACTCGGGCTGTGGAGTTAGCACGTGTGTGGACACGCGCACTTGCGATCGCACGTCTCACGGCATGGACTGCATAATAACTTAAAGCTACGGTTGAAAGAACATGAAAAGATTATATCATAATGCATAACAGTAAAATCAACTACCTTTCTGCTAATAAGTACAAGAATTACAGACAGTAGAGTCAAAATACAGAGCATAAAAGAATAACAGACAGTAGAGACATGGTTGCCACTGAAAATGAAAATTCTCTGACTTTTCCCTGATACTTCTCTGACAAAAGGGGCAGTATCAACCAGGAGGACTTCAGTAGGCTACATGCATTAACAGCCACGCCTTTTATGGCCACACCCATTTTACTGCAAGGGTGTTGACTATCTAAAGCATCCCAAAATAACCCCCTGACTTTCCCTGACTTATATGTTTTGTCCAAGTATTCCCCTGACTTTTCCAGGTTTCACTAACTTTCTTAAATCAAAGGAACCTTAGAGGTTTGTCACGGAGGATATACTTCACGACACTCCTTCAGCCTTTTCAACTTCGGAGAGAACAAAAATCCCGTCTTCCTCCACCCAGGATGAAATGCTGAATTCTTGACCTCCTTGGCTGTTGTCACTTGGTTGTCACATAGTCGTCCATAGTGTAGAAATGTCACTTCCTTTCATCTTTCATTTCCTCTCTCTCAACATTTCAAACAAACAAAGCTTTGTTCGTCGTTCGTGCCCACAATAGCATAACAATCGCCCTATTCCAAACTGTCATTTCCTTCTCATCATTCCCCCCGTCCTAGCTTCCCGTAACCAATCACAAGTTCTTATGTCATTTCTTTTATTTCATTCACCCAATCAGATTAACTTCCTTCACTCGTCTCGCAAAGCAGGATGGGAGGAGAAATAAAAGCAAGACGGGGGCTCGCCGGAAACACTTTTTCCCCCATACCCATAACAATAGGTCACTCCGTGACTAAAAATGGACACTTGCCAGGTTTTCCACGTTCTGTAGCATCCATGAGAGAGTTGGAAAATAATATCTAAGTACATACTAGTATATCGACTGCCGTGCTTGTTAATAAGTATAAGAATCACGGACAGTAGAATCAAAATGAANAGATGACGCATGCCAAAGCTCCAACAAACCACCTGCTTGAATACCAGGGTCCTTCAGTCGTTCTTATGCCTGGTCCTGAATGGAAAAAAAATTAATGGATGGACATCAACTTCAAGCATCGTAATAGAAACTAATTAAGGACGAAAGGAATTTGGGAGGAAAGGGGTTTTGTGCATTCCAAACATCAAGTTTTATGCAGGGATAATTCCGGAATTTATTAACTATCAGTATAATTAAAAAATTCTTTAAAGTGTACATATATATAGTTTGTCAAACTAATTCATACCAACTATTTACAATACTACAAAAGTTAAACAATAAAGAGGAAACACAAGTAGAACGACGAAGAAATAAATCCTTTTTCAATCTAATCTGCATTGTCAAATACTAAGGTCTGGGAACTAATGGCTCTCGTAGCCTGGAGACTATTTTATTGTTCTGACATATTTAAGTTATCAATCGTCATATTTGTAAATAGTTATATATGATATCAAGTTTTGTATATATTTATCTACGTGTCTTCCTTCTGGACTTCACATGTATTTAAGGACCTCACTATAGCCTCAATTTGTTTATTAACAGATCTTACAGTTACAGATTAAGAATTAAAAGCCTCTTGAACTTTGCTGATAATTACAATCTGTGAACGAATACCTATACAAATTTCAAAGATGTATGAGGAAATATGCGCAACTCTTGAAAGAAATGTGAAAGNGAATTATTACCGAAGAAAGAAAACACTATGCCCAAAGTATGAATGAGCACACCCTCGAGTCTTCCATATTTTTTGCTTTTTCTCGCATACTAGTATTTTAAGTAACGTTTTAATGTACACTGGAATAGTTTTCTTTTCTACTTTTCGTTGCACAGGACACATTGCAAAACAGCTAATTATTGAATGTATTTTACTTTGTTTAAATAAACAAAAATGAATGAAATGAAAATGAATTAGGTATGAAAAAATTAGTAAAGAGGTTTGAAAGAATGATGGAAAAACTGAAATGAATAGACTTATGAAAGAACAATAAGAGAACACTTACTCGTGTACGGCATAACTTGAGATACAACTCGATCGCTGTTTACGCTGTCTCCCAAGGAATTATGACCAACGGTCCAGAAAGCATACTCCAATTCTGGTAGCCCTTTTACTGTCTGCCAAGGTCGCTTTCTAAAGTCATCAGCTTTTGCAGCCATCGGATTGAAGTACGCATTGGAATCGTAATATGCCCCATCTGCAATACAACGAAACTATCATTCAGCTACAGTAGACGCAAACTTATCGCAGCTTTTACTGCGCAAGATATAGTCCCTAAGATTTTTAGAGCTCATGACACTGTTAGTGTAAATTTCAGGAGTTGAAAGTTTCTTAGGGACTTTGCGTTACTTACCCCAGGAGTTCCTAGATTGTTTTGCCTCCAACATGCAGGCCTTTATAGCACCCAGGAGCTACTTATGGAGTTAAAAGTGCATGAACAATTAATACTTACTATACATTTTTTTATAAGAAAACAATTATTTTGTCTGAGCCTCAATTTTCTTCACTTTTCCCGAAATTGAGCCTAAGATGTTCTTAAATTTTTCATAACTTTACTGAAATACACTGGCTTAAATGGTTTACACTTTCGTTATTAATATTGTATACTTGAATTTAAATTCCATCTTTAACATTTTGAATGCAATAACGACGAAATATCGATTTTTGGTCTATAAAACACTTAATTTTGGAAATTGAGCCTCGTGACTTTCTTAAGGTTATGACCATTTGAGCCTCACTTTCTTATAAACTTGTTCTTATAAAAAAAAACGTGTACGACAAAAATATCATTCAGCTAAGGTGGACGCAAACCAATCGCCATCTCAGAAAGTACAAACTCTACAAGGTTATTATGTAACTTGAAACTTTACCAAACCAAGATTCGCCTGTTAAGACTATATTCTCTCTATAGAATACTTAACATTTTTTTTGTAATATTTCCAGCTACGAATGTTTAGTGCTATACAAAATATGAGGTGAAACAGTCAGAGGGCACATTGATAATAAATGTTCTCCTTAAAGCTCCCAAAAATTAACTAATGAGGACGTCATTGAAAACAAACAGAAGTAAGTTTACTCTTTCAAGAGTTCAACAAAACCTAAAAGTAACTCTGCTTGACGATGCATTTACCCAAAGATTGGCATTTTCTAAACATTCAGATTTTCAGTTACATCCTTGACTTTAAAACAAAGGTATTTCCGAGAAATTGCTCGCTGATTGGAACAATTAGACAGACGTGATACTCTCCCCCCCCCCATCACGTCACTACTGCAACAGGACCGCATACGTTAAACTCGTAACCATACAAACCTCGTTCACAGTGAGTTGTTCGCAAGTCAGTGTGAAGCAAATACCACGTTGAGACATACGCCAAACATTGTGTACTCTCCACAGTCCTAAGCTTGTTATTTTACGATACAATCGCCTATTACACTAACCCATCTGAACTTAGCTCCGTGTCTATAAGAGGCTGTTCATTAATTACGTCACACCTTGAGGGTAGGTGGGTCTACACGTTTTTCGTGACTCTCCCTGACGGTGAAGTAGGGGGAGGGTTGGGGGTGATGCTTAATTCATTCTGTGGCGCAGGTGAAAAAAATTTTTAATCAAAATTTCATATTTGCCACTGATAATTGACTGTTATTTTAAAAATTCTTTGCTGGCACTTACTGCTGTTGCCATTGATGAAAAGACAGGAATAAAACTGTTTTACTGTTTCCCCAAGCCTCCTTTTACTGTTTTTAAAAATGTCGTTTTGCATCGGGGCTGTAGTGCATTGGAGGGGGTGTGTCTGTCCTAAGCGTCATGCAACTCAAGGGGGTCTTGTGATTGAACGTGACAGAGCGTGGAGTGGATGGTTCAAGTGGTAATTTTATCGTGACGTAATTATTGAACAGCCCCTTTTGGTCATCAAACTTTTATCATTATTATTATTATTTCAATTTGTTACAGATGGTGGCCCATTCAGCTGAGCTGGTTTGCAAGGGGCCGTCTATTTACAAAAAAAAAAGCTAAAATCTTACAAAAAAGTACATATTTTTAAAACGTCTAAATTAAAAAGTGTATATAACTAGATATGTAAAACAAATATTTACAAATAAGACTTAAAGATGCCAGAGATGGTGCATATTTAGCACCAGCTGAGAGACCATTCCACGATTTTGGACGACACAAACTAAAATACAGGCCAACCCAATGATGAGGTCTCATGCTCAATGACTTGCGGGTAGGTAGGTGGGTCTACAAGTTAATGGTAGTTTTAGCGTGATGTAACTATTGAAGAGCCCCTATAAATGAACAAGCAATAAATTCTACGCTAACCTTTATTTTTGTAATAAATTGTGAAGCTTGTTGGTAGGCCACCGTAGCCAGGCAATTTGTACGTGACGTTGACAGCGTTGGCATCATAGGGTACGACCCTCGGTAAGTTCGGCCGTCCAGGCTCTGAAAAGAAGATTAAAGAATGGCTTCATGATATGAGGTGTTCTGCATAAGCGCTTACATGGCTAATGGCAGATGTTTTGCAAAGGTTTACTATTTATGGCTCATCAGTTAAATTTAGTTAATTGTGAATAAAGTTGCAGAGTGGCCAACAGTGAAATGACATTATTGATTTCCACAACTTTCCAAAACCCTGTGTTATATATACAGCCGCCAAGAGTGTTAAAACTACCAGAGCAGTGAACTATGTGTTATGTTTGTGGTCGAAAGTACATCATACAAAAACAGACACAAAAAATGTATCTATATAGCTGATATGATACATGGTACAATAAGATTTTGACATGACACGACACTGCTTTACACAACTGATAGTACATAGTTGACTACCCATCGCTAAGAATCAGTTTGTACCACAACAATTGCGCAATCTACTCATTAAGGGTTTCTTGAAACGAATGAGATTTGATTTAGCAAAGAAATAGAAGAAAATACATTCTCAGAATGACTTATCAAGCTCTGCTCTCACATAGAACCTTAAGAAGTAACATTGTTGTAAGGCCTACAAGCACGTCTTGCCAGCACAAGCGTGTGAAGTCTTCCTGTTTGATCCAGGGCAGCAGCAATGCACGCCTGCGCATTTACCATCTTTCAGAAATTCAAGATGGCGGCTACATCAAGACTTCGGAGAATCTCACAACTAAGATGAATATTCACAAATAGAAATAACAACAGAAATAACACCAATAATGTTAATAGAAATATTGAATTTTATATTGAAGTATTTAACTTACTGTCTGGCATACTGACAGCCATTCTTCGTTCGTAATATCGTCCCTCTCCATTCTGATTCATCACAGCTATTTTTACTCGATAAAATTTACATGGGGTCATTCCACGTATGTAATATTCCCGTTCAATCTTGTCCACAACAATATGGTCGAGCTTCTTTCTACTCTGGGAATCTCTCTTCGGATCAAGCTCTATGATATACCCTGTAGTTATGCCATTGGGCTCCAAAGGTGCCTCCCACTGCACGTGCAAAACGTCTCCATATACGGTCATTTTGATGTTATCAGGGATACCAGATTCTAGAAAAGGAAGCCGCTAATAGAATAAGGGGGACTTTTCTGATTGTCAAAATTAGTTAAAATGTCGACATTACAAACAAATAACAAAGCTGATTAACCCTTCTCCTAAAAATGAAGGACATTGTTGAAGAACTTTGGAGTACTCAGAGTCTATGACAGCATGACAAGTAGTTTTGCTCAAAAGCTAGACGATGAAGAAGGAGAGTCTTTCTATAGAATACTGTTCTCCCAAGAAGGTCCTTAATAGTTTAACAAACACGCCAAGACTACATAGATTTGGGACTGCATCTAAGAACTGAGGGACAAGTCGCTTTTACTTATGAAACTCGAAGATTTCCCTAACTTCCTAAATGCCCCATCTTACAACCGAATAACAGCCAGTTAAAAGAGCAAAATTTACAAACATTCCCTGAATTTTCCTAATGGGTCTCTGACACTTCTTTGATTTCCCTGATCGCTGGTCAACATGAATGATGCAGTGATAATTAATTATTGAGACTACCAAAAACGGAAAGAAATACGAGAAAGGGAGGAACTTCAAAATGTGTTGCTGACTAGCTTATACCAGAATTTTTTAACAAGCAGTTCCACACAAAATGTGCAATTCTAAAAAAATTTGTGCAGTTCCAATGAGAGAACTGTGCAATGTAAAGAATTAATATTCAGTGGCCTAAGGAAGTAAAGAAAGTACATAGCAGTAAAAACGGTAGATTTAGGTATGAAATGATCGGCGAGACACAACAAGAAAAGGAATTGTTAGAGGTAGTAACATTTATCTATCTCTTTTCACTAACAGCAGGCAGTTCAATCCTATCTGCAATCAGAATTTAATTCTTCAACACAATATCGCTGGATTTTATATGCAGTTCTAAATTTTTCTATAAAAAAACCCAAGTTCATACCAACAATGGAATAGCCCTAGCGCTTTTTGCTAAAAATAAATCTAAGGGACAAGGCACGGTGATATCAGTAAACTTGGAACTTCGGCCTAGAACGTGCCAACAATGCTTATCAAACACAGCCTATTAATTAATCCACTTGGTGTTGCTTCCATATTTTTCTAACACCAGAGCCTAGTTGGAATTTGTGGGAGAAACTTTAACAACAAGCAACAAACATTACATTTCTTATTTATAGGAGGAGGGGGGGGTCAGGTCACCCTAATAAATACACAGTTTTCTAGAAAACACACACAATCAAAATAAATACACATTTTTTTAAAAGAAAACCATCATTTTGACTGAGCCTCAATTTTCTTAACTTTTTCGAAATTGAGTTTGAAGTTTTCTTAAATTTTTTCTTAACTTTCACTAGAATAAACTGGCCAAAATGGTTTACACTTTCGTTATTAATATGGCATACTTGGACTTGACATTCCATTTTTAACATTTTGAATGCAATAACAACGAAATATCGATTTTTGGCCAATAAAAACACTAAATTTTGGATATTGAGCCTCGTTGTATTCTTTAGATTTTCCTAAAATTTTGATCATTGGGGCCTCATTTTCTTATAAAATGCGTAGAAAATGCTATAAGACTCACTTGTCACTCGCGTTTCGAAAACAATAGTAGAACTCCTTGGACCTTCGCCAGCGCTGTTGAATGCCGTGATGTAAGCTTGGTATCTAAGAGCTGGGATTAGGCCTGACACGTTTTTCAGGTTGTTTACATCTGAACCGATAAGATACTCAACCATGTAGGGTTTCTTTGCTGTTGGATAAGCCCCAAAAACAACAGCACGGCGCCTTCGGCGTTTCTTCTCTCCCCTGACGATGACGGGGCGATATGGTTTTGTTATGTTCCAATAGTAGATCTATCAGATAAAAAAAGACACGAGGCTAACTTATAAGGGATGAAATGGTGAAAGGTTACTGGGCAGGAGAATTTGCTGGAACCAACTATTTCCACATGAGAAGCTACCTTAGCAACCCGCATTATAGAGCCTGCTTTTATAAGAACCATGAGGCTGAAATTTCATTGCATGGACCCCCTGAATAAGAACCCCAAAGAGCCTGAAATGGAGATGGTTCTTATATAATGGATATCATTCTGTTGATTTAAAAATTCATGAGTAGAAATGTTCATAAGCTGTCTGCGTTTTTCAAGTCGCAGAACTTATGACAAGATTATTATGTAATAATTCTGACTTTATATTGTTCTCAAGAATCACCAAAAATTCAAGGACTGAAAAGAGTGTAAATGCATGCAAAGCATGTGCTGTATATAAGAACCTTGCTAAGAACCTTACAGGCTGAAAATAAGAGTACTACCTAACTAATAAAGAACCTATCAAGGCTGCTCAGGAAATATCTAGGCTCTTTATGCGGGTTTCTACGGCATGTTCAATCCTCTAATTTTGATATTAAACACAATTTAACACAACTTGGAGCCTATCTACTGCTTGTTGTTATATATGGTCTTTTAATGAAAAAATTTTTCTCAGGGCCTAGGAAAAATTTCCTAATTGTTGTCCTGAATTTAGCTTTACAGCTTCTTAAAAATTTCTTAATTTAAAGAGAAAAATGTTCTCACCAATAAGGAGGTAATATTTAGGCTACATTCATATTAAGCCGAATTGGCTTTTGTTCCATGCATAGGTGTTGTGTTCACACTAAATCGTTACATGATTAGATCCCCACAGGAACAAAAGTGTGAACATATATAAAATAAGTTTGAATAGCAGGTACAGCAGTGCATCCGGTTAATTAAACTAGTGTGAACGCAAAACCTAAATCATCACTCATCTCTACTACATGAGAGATTTGCTAAGAGCACATTACACTAACACACCAGTTAAAATGAACCCCCACTCCCTCCACTTCGGGACACAGGTGGGGATTGGTATTGCAAGGAGCCAAACCAGACTAATACCCCCACTATGTGGGGACAAATCTGTGGAGAAAAGTTAAAAATGTCCCACCCCCTGGGGACATTTTGACTTTAAGTTATCCAAGCGAGAAGCAAATATACAATGGTCGCCATCTTGGATCTGAAACTACGAATCACCACCTAATGCTCCACATTGCTTAGAGGAAGTGCCAAAATGTGTCAATCCCCCACGTAGTGCAGACACAGTAATCAGCTAAAAGGGCAACACCTCCTCATCAATGCCCCATATGTTCCGAAGTGAGGGGGGTGGGGATTAATTTTAACTAGTGCATAATTCGGAATGCATTTCTTTGAAATAATTGGAAATTTCTTGGAAATGAATGAGAGTTTGCAATACCCTGTAGCCTTTGACATTATTCACTGCGCTATCATAGACTACTGAATTCCAAGTTAGATCGACATCTGTGTACCCAATTTTGCTAGGCCTAAGGCCGGTTGGTGCGGCAGTTAGATCTAAAAGAAAAGGGAAATCAATACATACAACAGAAAAAGGGGCAAAATCTCAAAATTAATGAACGGGGAGTTTTAAGTTGGCGCGGGGGGCTTCAAAAATTCCAAAATTTAATAATCAGGGGGCGGGGCAATTATTCGGTACTCAAGACTATCTTTTCGAATCATGCGATTAGCTACGGAAAATATAGAGTACTTACTTGCTTGATAAGAGTATGCTTTTATGCAGTTTGGTAATTTCACTGAAGGTCCTTTATTGTTGTACGCACGAACGCAGACTTCGTATTGCGTGAACCTTGTAGTTCTAATACGCAGTGAGTAGGTGCTATTGGTTACATTACGTTGAGTGAACTTAGCAGCACCAATAACCCTGTAACTGACTTCATATTTGAAATCTGTTCCTTCCTGCTCAATGATCTTCATTCTCTGCAAATTGAAATGAGAGAGATTTATGAAGAAGAATAATTTGATACCGTACCTACGATTAACTGCGTTTTTTAATTGCATTTTCACACTCGTGTGAAGTACATTTGGTTAAAAATTTTTATAAGAAAAAAGTTTATAAGAAAATGAGACTCAAATGGCCAAAATCTTAAGAAATCGTAAGGCTCAATTCCAAAATCAAGTGTTTTTGTTGGCCAAAACTCAATGTTACGTCATTATACATTCACATTGTTAAAGATAGAATTCAAATTCGAGTATACACGATAAACAAAGAAAGTGCAACCCGCTTTAGCCAGTTTATTTCAGTAAAAGCTAAGAAAAATTTAAGAAAATCTCAGGCTTAATTTCGGGAAAAGTTAAGAAAATTGAGGATCAGGCAAAATGATGGTTTATTTTCATAAAAAAAACGTGTGCATTTAAACATCTTAGCGTAAAAACTATCAGAGATAACTGCACTCGCAGATTCAGCTAAATTGAAAGAAAAAGCTTTAAAAACAGAATTTGGGAAATTCAGATCATCTTACCAGTACGAATAAGGAAAAGTTATTATCCAAAATCGAGATGGGTTCGAAAAGAGAAGTTTCCTCGCGGTATTCTTTTGGATAAACGCAATTTTGTCTTTCGAATAAAGCAGTGATTCTTAACCTGGGCTCTTAGCCTGAATGTTTCTTAATATTTCGTCTAATGCAGCCTTAAATGTTTATTAAACTGAAAGACCTCTAATGACAATAACAACCCAGATTCGGCAATTGCAATGCAGGAAAAAGGATGGTCAGGTTTTGTGAGGCATGGAATGGATGTTCATTCCATGTTCTTGCTAGTTTTGATCAAAAATTTACAAGAAAAGCAGTTTTTGCAAGTTAGTATTTGAAATACAGCCTGCCTTTGTTTTCTAGTTTTTGCTTAATTTCAGTCTCATGTTTCTTATAGACATGTTTCTTATAAAAAAACATAATACAGAAAAGGGGGGAAACTTATATAACGAAAACGAGGCATGGTAGCTTGCGGTCAGAAAGCGCGAAACGAGTGCACACGACAGTTGCGTAGATCAAATACTGGGAAAATGTACACAGGTTGCTTTGTATTGATACACAGTTTTTCTGCAGGTAATCTTTATTTCGGTATGAACTCGTTGACTGTTCCAGTCATGGTACGCCTAGTAGTGCTCAAACTCGTTGCTAGCTGTGGGAAAAATAGGCCTAAATATTCCACGCGCAAAAATTCCAATATCATGAGCAGGAAATAATCTATTTTTCCAACAACGAAGGGTTCGATGAGTGCATGTATAGAACTTAAAATTCCCACCCGGAAAACTTCTGCCGGACAATTCCCTCCTGGCTAATCCACACCTAGGAAATCTCCAACCCTGAATCCCCCTTATTAAAATTTCCTCTCAGAAAATTACCACCAGATGATTCCCTCCCTAGGAGGGAGAACTCAGGGTGGGAGATTTCCAAGAAGGGAATTCTCCAGGAGGGAATTGTTCGGAGGGAGTTTTCTGGGTGGGAATTTTCTGGGAGGGAATTCTAAGGATCACTATTTCAGTACCACCAACAAGGGTAAGAACCGCGGGCATAAACACAAAAGAAAAACAAGTCTATACTTACACCCCAGACAATGTCAGAT
>OLMO02000003.1:1617650-1644158 GCA_900291935.2 Cassiopea xamachana | reverse complement strand
TTGGTACTGGTTGACACTCTCGCCATCAACACTGCCCGCTACGTACCATGTATTTACGTCATCAGGATATTCAGACTTGTATTCAATTGTGACAAATCTCATAAAATCGTTGTTCGATTCACCGACGCGCCATTGCAAAAGTGGCTTGTAATTCGTGCAATCAGTCATAAATTTCAATGATGTCGGGGCATCGGGTGGAGCTAGAAGAAAATTTAATCTCACTAAAATTGATGTGGATGCTTTTAGTCTCATCAAGATTAATTGCTATCATAAACAAATCACTAAAAGGTGAGATGTTGGGGCCATCACTCACTGTCCAACTGAAAGATACATTTGCTACCTTTATACACTATACATTTGTTATTTTTTTGTGGTATGGTAGCTTAATTTTCTTTATGCAATATTGTATTTGCTTATTTAGTAACAAGTATAGCTGAATGGATATTGTGGGTAAATAAGATTAAAAATATAAAATAAAAGAGAAATGGGGATCTGGTTGCAGCAATGAAGAGACAAAAAATATCAAGAGAGCAAGCTACCCTTGCCCAAAATGCAGATACCGTATTTCTTCGCCTATAAGCCCCTCCCCCGCAGAAAAGCCCTGCCCCGCAGAAAAGCCCACCTTTTCCCTAGCACATGCATTATTCCGCGTATAAGCTCCCCAGCAGATAAGCCGTATAGGAGGACTTCTCAGATCGAAACAAAGAGTAGACACACAAATAGTATTGTACTTTTCTTATCGTGTCTCTGACGTTCTTTTTGTGCAGTTTTGCGCTATAGAGTATATAGGTACAAGGTATCTTAATGCCTTCACCTGGACTTTGAGAATGAACGTAATGGCAGTGAGAGTATTGGCAATGGAAGTAGTGACCTTAAGTAGTGAATTGACGATTTTGGATCTTTGTTACTGAACTTTTTTCTACACCCCTCCTCCCGTGGATAAGCCTCCCCGCAGATAGACCCACCGAAAAAGCCTTATGAACCCAGATAAGCCCTGGGCTTATAGGCGGAGAAATACAGTGCCCTAAGGCAAGTGAACCCTCTAACAGGGGCACCACACTGATGATTCCAGCGTCTTTAGAGCCTACAAATGATCAAACTCAGTAAACAGGGTTACTGTATATCTTCGAATATAGGTCGACGTCGAATATAAGTCGAGGTAAATTTCTAGCCATAAATCAAGGTTTTTTCATTGCCTCGAATATAAGTCGAGCCGAAAAATTTTAACAAGGGGGGCTCTAGGAGCAACCACACCTATATTTAGAGTGCGACCAAGCTGCAACCACGCTCATATTTTCAAAGATGCAGATATGATACTTTAGTTTAATACCAATAAAGTATAATAAACAATTAGAAATGTCTCAATTACCACATAGCAGTGAATAATTAATCATAGTAATACAAACACTTCAGAAGCAAGATCAATACACTGAAAATCAAGGCCAACGCAAGAATTCTTGGGGGCTGAGCCCCCAAAATGAACAGTAATATTAAAAAGGGGGCTCCGCCCCCTGAGCCCCCCTAGATATTACCCCTGGTTATAAATGCACGCACCTGAAACGGAGAGGTAATGAGTTGACACATCCTCTGATCCGATGTTGTTCGTTGTCTTAAAAATAGTATAAGCCTTGCAAGTGTAATTGCCCCTGTCTTCAAACTTCAGGGGATTTATTATGAGGAGCCTGGGCGCTGCATCACCTACTCTCCTCTCCAGCATGAAGCGGCTGTCGAATGTTTTTATACGTTCTCCATCCTTTTCCCAGTGAATTCGAAGCTGGAGATTGGGGTCGTATGTCGCATTGCAAACAAGGACAAGATCCCTTCCCTGCTTCACAGTACTGCCGCCATTTGGAGCTTGAGGTGCCACAACAATCTTCGTTGGAGCTAATAAAAGAGAACACAGATCTATTAAGAATATAGGCAGGGGTAGAAATAGCCGTCGGACACCGGGAATATCCCACAAAAACACTCGAACCACCGGTACCACTGAGAAAAAAATTATGAAAATGTCCGACGATCCCCCTTGGTGAATGGGAAACTTTTTATTTCGCCAGGCACTTCATTTCAACTGAGCCAAAACTGGACAGTGAGACCCTCAATCTCTTCATGTCAGCTGGATGAATGATCTCATGCAAGTACGAGGGCCCTGTCAACAACAATCAAGCCTAATGTGATCAAAGTTCCACATACAAATGCATATAAACACATGCAAACAGCCAGTCCGACTCAGACACACACATGTCCACACGCCAGGGTTCTTTTAACGTGCAGTTCCACACAAAATGTTCTGTTCTAGAAAATTTTTAAAGTTCAAACGAAAAACACGAGCAATTCACAAGCTCAATGTGTAGTAACCAAAGGATGCGAGAAAGTAATTAGTTGTAGAATTGGTATATTTAGGTATGAAATGATAGGAGAAACGCAACCAGAATTGGGATTATACGAGATAGTATCATTCATCTACCCCGCTGCAACTAAGATTTAATTTATCAACACATCATCGCTGGATTTTAAGCGCATTTCTAATTTTTTCTTGAAAAAGCCCTACCACACACCACACCCACCAATACGTCCCTAGGGAAGAAAGTGAGATGGGTTGGAAATTGGAGAGATAACACGTAAAACATGGACTATTATGCTCTGATATTGAAACCTCTTGAAGACGATACCTACCAACAATTTGCACATTTGCGACCATTTCTGCTCTTCCCCTAATATTCGCAGCTACACACTTGTATTGTCCTCTATCTGTGTCATCGACCAAGCTGATGATTAGAGATCCATTCACATCTTGCGAATACCTCTGCAGCTTCAAATTGATCAGCTGATTGTTTTTGTACCAAGTTTTCGTTGGGGTAGGGCCGCCAGTTGGGTTACAGTATAACTTACCTCTACGTCCACGGTACAAATACATCGGGTCTGGATATCGTTCCACGAATACTGGCTTGATAGCTGCAAAATTCGATAGCAAAGCAAGCTCAGTTAAAGTCGATATAACTTGCTTTGCATGGTGAGAATAACGAAATAGAAAGAGACAAAGGTAAAAGCAATACAAAGAAACAGACAATGAAGGAGTGGACGAGCTATAAATAAGACGAAAAGGAGAACTTTACTATCTAAAAAAAGCTAGAAACAATGAAGAGAAGGGGGGTGATCGTGTGCAATCTAGGATAAATCTGCTTCTCCCTTGACGATACTTGGGAAAGATTTAAGAACAAAGGTATAGAAGAGGGTGACAATACACGGTCACTAAAGAATCTCTTATTGAAAACCGTCAAGATTATGACGCATAGCAAGACAAAATGTGCAAAGTAAGAATTAAAAATACAATGATCTTCAATTCTACGCCGAGTAAAACCTATAGTTAAATTCCTAGTTTCTATATTTCCTACACCTTACCTTGAACGTTTACAAATGATTGTGTTGTAATTGTCCCGTGTTTGTTTCTTCCCATACAAACATACATGCCTTTATCGGTGAGTCTTGCTTTGACAATTTGTAGCACACCACTGTCGATCTTTATGTGGTTTCTAGAAATAAGAGCTTTTCGTGCAATAATAGCTCACAGAAAAACTTTGCATTTGGTAGGTAGGTAGGCAGTGTAAGTATATGGTGAGTAGGTAAGTAGAAAGGTAAGCAGGTAGGTAAGCAGGTAGGTAGGTAGGTAGTAGGGTCGTAAGTAGGTAAGTAGGCAGTGTAGGTAGACAGGTAGATAGGCAGTGTAAGTGGTAAGTAGATATGTAGGTAAGTAGGCAGTGCAGGTACATGGTGGGAAGGTAATCAGGCATCGTAGGTAGATAGGGTGATAGGCAGTGTAGGTGGTAAGTAGTTATGTAGGTAGGTACGTAGTGCAGGCACGTGGTAGGTAGGTAAGTAGGCAGTGCAGACAGGTAGTCAAATAGGTAGATAGGCAGTGTAGGTGGGAAGCAGTGTAGGCAGGTAAGTAGAAAGATTGCTGAAACCCATGGCTATGTAAATATGAATTAAATCTACCAGCATCATTAATCACACTTGCTTCACATTTTGCTTTACGGGGATGGGGATTTGGCAGCTCGTCTGTAGCGTAAAGCATTGCAGATATTCCAAGACTTTTGGCAGACTGTATAATACTCCTCAACTTCTTGGATAGTTATGGTATTCAGTTCCCATTTGCTCTTGTTGGCTCCTCTTGCCCCACTGTCATTCAAGCATCCCTGGGAAGGGGGTTTGTACTGTCAGTGCGGACACAGAATGAGTAGAATAAGCCAGACAAGTATGGGTGTTCCAATTACTTTTGGTAGGCATTGTAGGTGTATAGAGCAACATATTTGACATTCATCGATACTACAAATACTTACGAGGGTGTAAGTAATGTCCCATTCTTGTACCACTCGTAAGTTGCGATGGGCTTTCCGATCGCCGAGCAGTTAAAGAGTGTGGATCCATCCACCGGCAAAGAGACATCAAATATTTCTTTCACCCAGTACGGCTTGACTGGGAAGGCAAGCGAGAAGCACAATATGAACAAGACATATATATTTCACATCAACAAAATCAAGAGTATGAAGCATAAAGAAAGGTAAAAAAAACTGATACAGGCCCAAACCCTTTCATGCTCCTTTACAGCTCAGAGTCCAGAAAAAGTCAAACCTTCCGTGGTTTTGCTGTACAAAAATTCGTTCTCGATTTCAGCTCTAACTCTCAATCTACCATGCGTATGCTAATTTATGTTATCATGTGATATGCATACATTACACTACAATTTGATGATTTCATCTGTTGTCAGGACTGTGCTGACAAACTTGGACGAAATATTGCAGCATTTAGCATCACCTCTGATAAGCTTTAGCAATGGCAAGGTATTTTACGATCTTTTCGCAACTTGTATGAAATTACAACATTTTCCAAATGCCTAGCTGCAGAGTCCAGAAAAAAGTCAAAACTTCCTTGGGCAGTAAATTCTTGACCTATAACCTTCCTCATTATACAGCATCAAAATGAAGTTTCCCATGTCGTCCCTACAGTTTCCTCATGCCACATCACTTCATTTGTACGCATCAGAATTTTTCTTAAGCCAAATTGTTTATAAAATTACTGGATCTTCCTCAAAATTAGCATAAATTTAAGAAACCTTCCTCCAGCTCACAGTCGTAGTGCCATGGCTTTTTCTAGATTCTGTTACAGCTTATGGATATGAGCTAAAATAACGAATAACTAAATCATAAGGGCATAGCAGCCCCCCCCCAGCCGAAAACAAGGGATTTTTTAAATGAGATTGTGCAACATTCACGTCAGTATTCATGCTATCTTATGACATGGTCTCATGATATTTATCCTATATAACGCCCCCTTTTAAAAAAATTGAATGAATGAAATAACGAATGAAAACCATATTTTCTATCGAGAGTGACATTACAATCCTTTCAAATCTGCAGCTAACAAAATGCGACATGGGATCTGAATGTGCATATCAAAATTTTATATATCATATAAATATGGTTCTACTGTTTCTACTCTGCGACATCTCGCTAAATACAAATCAAAGAGAAAAATATTTGTGGTCTAAAAATTTCTTAAAAGCTACGCTAAAATACGCTCAGTCACCATATTTTATATATTTTCTTAGATGAGCATAAAATATAGTGACTCAGCATAAATTAGCATGACATTTCAGAAATTTTTTAGATCACAGAAATATTTTCTCCTTGACTTCCACTTGATGGGATTTTGGCAGAGTAGAAACAGCAAAACAATATTTATCAATGAATATATTCAGTTCCTACTAAGCATAACTTCAATGAAAGTGGTTGACTTATACAGGATACGAGTAAATTTCCCTATTTTTTTCCGTCGGAAAAAACGTCTCCGCGGGCCAGATGGTAAGGTCTAGAGGGCCGTAGTCTCGAGACCCATAATCTAAGCCATTGCTGAACACTGAGGATATATCTGCAGCTCTTCAGACGGTATAGAATACTAGAAAAGCATAAAATATCAGACTCAGCTATGCTGTGGGAAATATGTGGACAACGTCCTTCACCACGCCCTTTTTTTGCATGTATGACAATAATGTGCTTGTCAAATCAGTGTATGTGAAAGTATCAACAGAAGGCGAAAGCAAGTATTGGATTGTAGTGGTCTTCTTCTATTGATAGCAGCCAGAATACTTTTCCTTTCTACTTCTTTGGCAAATTGCATAGTTATGAACTTATCCAGTCTAAGAGATGTTCGATGAAAAGGGGCTCAGCCCCCTTCAAACTCTCTCACAATTCTAACAAGGGGCCCTGAGCTCCCCCTCCACGACACTCCAGCTGCAGATATATCCGCAATGGCTTAGATATGTATTTATATATATAAATACATAAATATATATATATATATATATATATATATATATATATATATATATATATATATATATATATATATATATATATATATATATATATATATATATATATATATATATATATATATATACATACATACATACACACACACATATATATGCAAATAATAATTGCTTTATATAATATACCTAATAAGAAAAATATGTAAGTAACACTTACAATGTACCAAGAGGTTCGATGTAGTCTCCTTTTTACCTCTCGTATTTTCTACCACGCACCTAAACACACCTTCATCCTCCTTCCGCGGCCTAACAATTTTCAGCTCAACATCATTATAGCTAAGTGTGTAACCAGCAAAGTTTGTTCTGCCTGTGTTGCCAATATTCTGTATCCTCACGCCATCTTTATACCACGTGACAGTAGGAGTGGGACTAACACAGACAACAAAAATACAAATTATTTGCTGGCTGGTGCATGCGGGGCATAACAGATTATCAGTTTCAGGGAGGTAGGAAGCATTCAAAAATGGGGTACATGCACTTACGGGCATCCTCACAAGCAAAACAGGGGGCTATGCAAGCTGAATGGGGGAACTTTACACACAAATGTGTGAAAATGTGAGGGGGCATGTGCCCCTTGTCCTCCCCGGTTCTTACATCCATGGTCAGCTCTAATACCTTAGTTATACTGGAGAAACTCTTTAGGACAGAATTTTTTAAAGACAGTTTCTGTTGTATAACAGAGTCACTAAGGCCCCGTTCACACTAGACCGAAAAAACACTGAATGAAAAGGAACAGACGAAAGTGGTCCAATAAACAAAAGATTTTTGGTAGGTGTTCATGCTAAAAGGATTAGCAGCGTTGCGTTCCAGTCCAAAAAGCGGAACGCTCAAAAAAGTGAGCCGTACCGTTCCATGGAGAGGAACGGAACGCTGATAATCAAGTGTGAACACTTGTTCGGCCAATCCCGTTCTGCATTGTGGCGCCATGTGTGTACCATTGCATGAGACTGTGCTAAAAAATGGCTGAAAGAAGCACGTTTCTTCGAATTATAGGGAAATTGTCTATCTGGTACCCGCCCGACTACAAACCACTGTTTTTATGATTTTAAACAGCATAGCCTATCGTCGGAGATTACAGATGGTTGAACCCTGAACCGAACGGCATACAGAAACTACAAAAGAGCAAGGACAAGCGTGATTCGGTGTTTAAGTTATATCCAGGATAGTCCAAGACCACTTTTGTGAAAGAAAATGTTGTGGCAGCGAACTTGATTATTCACCAAGAAGAAAAGAGAACAAATGAGCGACTTGCTTGCGAGTTAGGGGAATTGTGACCATGGTTAGTGAAACCTAATATGTGTATTTGTAAAGCAATATTGCTTCCGTTCACAACATTCCAGTTGCTGTCTGAACACCTCAACAAAAATTCCATTCTGTTCCGTACCATATCGAAGCGTGTGGTTCCGTTCTGTTTTGTTCTAGTGTGGCCTAAGGTTCCATAGGCATTCAGCAATATTGGGGCACTATCTTAACTTATACTCCAAATAGTGTCA
The DNA here is from genome assembly GCA_900291935.2 of Cassiopea xamachana. Taxonomy (NCBI): domain Eukaryota; kingdom Metazoa; phylum Cnidaria; class Scyphozoa; order Rhizostomeae; family Cassiopeidae; genus Cassiopea; species Cassiopea xamachana. The sequence continues at coordinate 1,636,277 of OLMO02000003.1, read as the reverse complement.
AACAACTTGTCTATTAAATACTTCTGAGGGGTCCTTCAGGACGGAAAAAGCTTGAGGCCCTTAGCGGTTGTCTTTGCCCCAACTTATGTCAGTTACACCACTGGGTAGATTGCTTTCACATGACAATAGACAAAATGGAACTGTCTTACCGTCCAAAACCCCCACAAGTAAAAATCGACTCTTGATCTTTCAAAATAGTAACATCCTTTGGCATCGAGGTTGCAAGATTAGCTGGACTGGTGTAGGAAGTCCCTGCAAAGGAAAACGTTAAAAGGATAATGCAATGAACCCTTCTTCACAAAAAATGGAAATTAAATTAACTGGCCATAAAATCTGGCTGCAGTAATCTGTAGTGGAATATTTCTTTTCTTATGAGCACTAAACAAACTGCAGTAGTAGAAGACAGTACTATCCTCCAATAGAAGTTGAGCAATTTCTGTGACAAAACTAGCCGGTTTACATCTACTAGTATAATACATGTAATCCCTTCAGCTATGGGCAAGGTAGCATAGTGGTTAGAGCGCATGCCTCCCATGCGGAAAGTCTACAGTATGAGTCCGACTTGATGCCCTGACTGAATGTCGCTCACTGTTCACCCAGCAGCAAATGGGCACCCTGTGGGAACACTGGGGAGATAAAGGCGGCGAGGAAAGGAACTGGCTACCCTACCTCACATGCAAATAGCTCAGGATAAGTGTCCTCTCTAACAGGCACCCCCCTACATATGAAAGTATACAGGACTAACTTTACCTTAACCCCTTCAGCTAGACTTAACTAAAACAGCAACACATAGTTTTCCATATTATGATGGATTGAGTTTGAATCCAAAAAATGTTTTGGAAAATTAAAAGCATAGTTTTTTATTTGGTTGCTTTCTAACTTAAATACATAGTTACAGGGTGCCTTCTGAATCAGGGAAGTCATTTTCCCTGCTATTCTCATGACTTTCCCCTGATTTCTAGCCTGTCTTCTCAATAAATTCAGAGCAATAACAATATGCTACACTTATCAAAATGCAAGACCATTTAAGAAAATTTTAGACTATTTCCACAAATAAGTGCACTCTAACTTCATCATGAAAAAAGACAATTATTTGCAGGATTTGGTTACTGGCTCATTTTTCAGGCATATTCTCTATAGAAAAGAAAGATAAAATGTTTTGAATTTTGAGTATTGGGAATGACACATGTTTACTCAACTATGTTTTTCATGTGTGATTTGTGTGTGTTTTGATGCTTGCTTTATAGACAAGGGTGATAAGTTTTTTTCTCAAAAAAGCATGACTCCTTGGAAAAACAGCATTCATACAATACGTTTATCTTCTTAAATTTTTTTTAGTCTAATTCCCTGATGTCCCTGGTCGGCAGATACACTGGGTTACATATCCAATAAAAAAATTTAAGAAGATAAACGCATCATATGAATGCTGTTTTTCCAAGGAGTGATATTTTTTGAGAAAAAAACTTATCACCCTTGTCTATAAAGCAAATATCATAACACACACAAATCACACACGAAAAAACATAGTTGAGTAAACATGTGTCATTCCCAATTCTCAAAATTCAACACTTTTTATCTTTCTTTTCTATAGAGAAGACAAAAGACCATGAGTTGTGAGGAATTAATGTAGACATCTATTTTCAGACTGAAGTTACACAGCCAGGGTTCATGTTGTTGCAAGTAGGCCAAATTTAAGGACTTGTTAAGGCGTTTTTAAGCTCCAAAAATGATTTTAAGGAGTATTTTCTGTGTTTCCATGACAAAAATCATTTCATTTCCAAAATAAATCTTCCACTGAAAATGGTCTTCCCCAACAATTTATTGTAAATAATGAATTTGTAAGGAGTTTTTTCCCAAAATGTATGAATCTAAGGAGTTTTAAGAGCCCTTAAAAACACAAAATAAATGTAAAGAGATTTTAAGGAGTGTAAAGAGTAGCACAAACCCTGACAGCATTCCTCAATAAATGTATAAAATGGAGGAGATTCCAAATACATACCAAAATCAACATCTTGCCGCAACTTGAATCGGTTTGATGCTCTTGTACCCAAACCAACACTAAGCAGACACTGAATTCCACGATAATCATTATTAATTAATGCCAAATCTTCAGGGATGACATTTGCAAAATGCAATGAGCCATCATTTCCATAAAACACACGGTTGCTGATTGGTATACGAGTTATCCGAGCTCTTGGGTTGTCTGCACTGGGAACACTGCCCCACTCAATTATGGATGGGTAGGTGTGGCTGTGCGTTGGGCATTTAATTGTTGTGTGTTTGTATAATGCAATGGCATGATTCCTTGCATCTTTGTCTGACCTTGACTCAGGAACAAATTGGCCAAGCACTGAATGAAACAAATGAGGCATTTTCAAGTTTGAAATGAACAGGCTGTGCACTTTCTGTATAATATATACACATTTATATAAGAAAAAAGTTTATAAGAAAATGAGGCTCAAATCGTCAAAATCTTAAGAAAATCGTAAGAAAATCACGAGGCTCAATTTCCAAAATTAAGTGTTTTTATAGGCCAAAAATCGGTATTTTGTTGTTATTGCATTCAACATATTAAAGATGGCATTCAAATTCAAGTATGCAATATTATTAACGAAAGTGTAAACCACTCTAGCCAGTTTACTTCAGTAAAAGTTAAGAAAAATTTAAGAAAATCTCAGGCTCAATTTTGAGAAAAGTTAAGAAAATTGGGGCTCAGGCACAATAATGATTTTCTTATAAAAAAAAGTGTACTGCAGTGGTTTTCAACCATTTTGAAGGAGCGGAACCCCAAGAATGTATTCCAGTGGCTTGAGGAACCCCTGTTCACATATCTGCACAGGAGAGTTCAAATATACTGTTGATCATAGCATTTTTATAGCTTCTGGTGGAGCCCCTTAAATGTGCTGGTGTAACCCTAGGGTTTTGGGGAACACTGGTTGAAAACCACTGATATACTGCAAGATAAAAGGATGCAGACAATTGAAAGTAGAGAAAAGGCCTTGAAAAGCCAGCAACAAGAATCATGTTCAACAATGACTCAGTATGTTGGCATATATCGAAAAATTTTGACTGATCTTTCTTATGTCCTCCCTGAGTCTGTCAGATACTACCTGTGCTATTAGCTCTGCAAATCTAATAGCATGACCCGATGCACTCTTGTTGATTGATGTGATTGACAAGTGAGACAATGGGTTCTGATGTGACAGTCTCTTTGGATATTGGCTTTGTGCTATTAGGATCTAAAACTAATAGTCACAAGTGCAAGGATCTCCAGAACTTGCTAGACAAGTTGATTTTCAAAACTGTAATGGTGGAGTCTTGAGCAAGGATAGTAATATAATGCTAGAATTCATAGAGAACAAGAAAGTGAGGACTGAAAAAGTGCTATTAGACTAATACTGTAAATTATCAATTAAGCCCCCAGTCCTGAACAAGCCCCCTCCCAAATAAGCCTCAGGGGGCTAATGTGATCATTTATGGTAGTATGAATAGACAGAAATCATTGGCGGAGTTTTGTGGAAAGTGTCACAGCTGGTCAGTAATGACCTTCCCGCCGAGAAGAGAATAGCAGCCTATGCTGCTCCTGTAGGCAACAATAGCCACTTATCTTGAAAGAAACCACAGTACAACACAATATACCTCTTAGTTTCACTTCAATTTCCTTTAGTACTGTGCCATCTTGATTTGAAGCTAAGCAGGTGTAAAACCCACCATCTGATGTATTGAGTCTGGATATCTGTAATGTGTTATCTGTGACAGTCAACCTTTTATCAGGGTATGCATCATCTATCATTATACCATTTCTTTTAAATTGATATGTAGGAATTGGGTCACCAGTACCGCTGCAGTCCAAGTACATAGTTACTGGAGTCAGTGCATCCTCAATTCTTGGAATTGGACTACGAATACCAAAGTTATCAACCTGCGGTGGAGTCGCTGAAAAGAATGATACATGTTGGCATAAGTTGGGAATTGTTTAACACCACTAGTTTGATATGTATTGAAAACAACTATAAGAATTAAGTACTAAGTCTGGCTTTCTTGGGTACTCAAAAATGCAAGTAAATTTTGAATTACTAAATATCCTTTTTCCTACTCAAGCTTTGAAATTAGCCACAACTGCCTACCAATATTTAGGGGAAAATACCAATTGAACACTAATACCTAGACCCCCCTAGCTGATTTGCATTTAGGGAAAGGCTCAATATTAACCCTTTTCATCATGCAAAATATTTTGTTGTTCCATAAAGTGTTGTACCCCCCCCCCAGAAAAAGTGCTCAATCCCACTTCAAGAAACCAGGCCTATGGTGCCCCTCAATCCATGCGCCCCCAGTTTTATAATACTTCCTACATCCCTGCAAAACAATAATGCATGCACACACCTGAAATGATAGCTGCCAGATTTAATACAACTAAAAGGAGCCAAGAAAGCTTGCCAACTATATTCATGTCCATATCCAGAGAGAAATATATTATACGTCCACCTGAAAGAGAAATGTTGACTGTTTAAATTTATAAGTTATATTTTTAGTATATTCCCTATTTAGACATAATCAATACTGAAATCCTTACCACTACTTTCCTGCTTTCACAAATAATCTCCTCTAATTTACTTATCTGTACACTCTTAAACTGATTTGTAACTTCTTGTAAAACATCTAAGTTTTCTTGAAGCAATCCATCCACAGCAATATTGGACTACTGAAATGCTATGAATCCATTGTACAGAAACTCTCACGGACTGTGTTTCTGTGAACTGAAATCCCCTTGCACTTTTGCATAGAATAAGGCATCATCGTTCAATTTCATATACCTCACAGTGACAAAGCAAGATTGCAATAATCCACTAAAAGTCTTGTGACACTTGCTTCTTAAAGAAACATAAAATTGAAGTACCTCTGGCCAAGTAGGAATGAAGACAGCTGAAACAAGTGTATCAAATTACAGACCTCCTTTGCTATTATGTACTTAGAGACCAATACTGCTAGGTAACTTGAGGAATGCTTACTTTGAGATGAAATCAACACATTCGCCATGTTTGGGGATCAAGCACTTCACAAGTGAACTTAATAGTGTACAGACTAATTTTTGGATACATCGAGTGGCCACAAAACAGACGTAACTACATTCAACTTTCTCTATTTCTTGGTGGAGACAATTGAAATGAAGCTTTGGAGGCGCGCAAATGCGATAATCCTTAACCAGGCCTACTCTCAACATCATTTTTCTGTATAACCTAATGGAAATACTAGTTGCCTGCGCACATTCACAAAAGTGATGATTCATTTACTGGAAAAAGTATCCATCTTTACAAAGACGCTTTGTGATTTTGTGTTTATTCTACTAAAGGAAGCAACAGTACAGCAAAAAACTGTGATGACACTGGCTTAATTAACCGTATCAGACACATATGCATAGGCTAAAGTTAGCAGTTTAAGATGTTACAAAATTCATAATTATACCTCTTCCCGATTCGCTTCAAAAACGGTTTTGGTCACTGCGATTCCTACGTGAAAACCGAAGCAGGAAACTAGCGCCCATTACTTAGCAAACCACACATTGAGCATGGCCTAAAAAGTTGATGATGCTGCGACAGTAAAAAAATAAGTAGAACTATTGCCCATACCTGTATCCTGTTGGAATAATGTGTTGGTTCTTACATCAGAACAACGTATGCTGGATTAGGTGCAAATTAACAGTAGCTTCTCCAAATCTATTTTCACAACGCATTCAACAATGACTCACCCCTTGGCAAGACGCTTACATACTTTGAGGGAGGAGAAATAATATCACGTGACCAGATACAAAGTACTTGATTGGCTAACATTCAGCTTATTTATGTAATGCTAAAAGAATTTACTCTTCAAAACGAAACAAAGACTAATGTGTGATATTACAAACCAAATTGTTGTTCGTTTTGTGTGTCTATCCAGCGTGCCAGGTTCTTATTGTTCGTTTATGCTTATGTAAGAATAAATCCTAATTGTTCTAGCTACGTATAGCTGCTCTGTTCTTTACTTCAAATCACTCACTTTTTCATACCCTCCGTTGAAATCATTGACAAACATTAAAATCACTGGCAGTTCCAATTTTTGAAGTAACAGCAAAAAAATTATTAATGCTACCTCGAGGGCTCATAATTCAATTTTATTAGCCGTAACTCTTTGTTCTGCTTGGACAATGATGCACACTCTTTTATAAGAGAGTGACCTATAGAACTGAACGCTCGCTCACTGTTCACCCAGCAGTCAATGGGTACCTGGTGGCAGCACTGGGGAGATAAAGGCAGCGAGGAGAGGAAATGGCCACCCTACCTCAAATACCGTTGGCTCAGGATAAGTGTCCTCCCTAACAGGCACTTCCCTACGTACAAAAATATACGGGACTTCCTTTATTTTTTTAATCTATAAAAGGGTAGTAATAGACAGTTAAAAAAGCTAAGAAAATTCAATATTGGATTTTTGAGATCTGGGGCAGACAGTGTTGTCTATGCTATATCAAAAGTGGGGGCAGATGGGTATCTAAGATATGTGGGGCATCTTCCCAGTGTTTTCCGTTTCCAAAGCTAATATTCACACAAGAATAACAGGGTTTACACGCTTTTTCAACCTCAAAAAATAAGGACCTTTGAGGAGACAAAAGGAGATTTTCTAGCAATTTCTAGGGAGAATTTGGCTCCATTAAGACAAAATCCAATAACAATTAAGACAATTTAAGGAGGCTTTTTGTCAATAGTCCTTTCCAGACCGGCAAGATTGACCTCAAGAATCTATTCCCTAAAGTAAAATTGTAAGCCAAAAAAAGTAGATATTTTCAATAAGAACTTTTTGCAATACGGTGTCATGAAACTCTGCATATTCAATTCTCTTTCACAAAAATATCACAATAGCTTCTAGAAACTATATTTCTTAAGGATATTTAAAGGGGTTTTAATAAATTTGATAAAGGATTTCTAAGGATATTATCTTTCGTTAAGGAGTTTCAAGTATTTTAAGGAGGCGTGCGAACCCTGAATAACTAAATATAGACTGGGGACAACAAAAACATTTTTAAGCTTCGAAAATATAAGTAAAATAAGTTCGATAAAGTTGGGTAAATTCAAAGTTTTCTAAATAAAAAACCAAGTCTTCAAGTTAGAAGTAAAAGGCATGCTTCAAAAAGAAGTGAGACAAAAGAGAAACCACGCACATTGTATAATTAAACATTTTTTTCACAGAGATAATCCTTTACATGAAAGTGGATGGTCGTCTCGCTACAAATGTTGATTTGAATTGCGACTTGACAACTCTGTGTGTCAACGGGAACTTGATCTTGGAATTCTGAAAATAAAAGATTCATAATTTCATCTCCAAAAATCATATTAATAGAATTATGTACCAATAAAGATATAAGCCTATGGAACAGGCACGTAGCAGCAGAAGGCAAAGAGGGGGCAATTTTGCCCCCCAAACAGAGCTGCTGACTTGCATATTTCATACTAGGAGAAAATTCTTGCCAACCAAGGTGATGGTAAGGCAGAGTTTTGCCCCTCCAGGACGAAACACTCAGCTACAGGGGCGGATTTAGCAAAAATTGTGACTGCCGCACAAGGGCGTGACACAAAAGGGTGTGGTCAAATACCATCTGCTAATTTATGTAGCACTATATTGCTTCAAGTAATTTTTCGATACAACATAATCAATAATGACGTCACCTCAATGCTGGTTTGACTACCGCACGTGCGGCGTCCTGGATCCGTCCCTGATCAGGTACATGCGTGCCTTGAAATCTTAAAATTACAACGATGTTGCCATTGAGTTGTAATTAAGTACAAAATGACAACAATTAGCAAATGGTAATAATTCACTAGCTTTACTCACGTGGAACTGTGTAATATTGGGCCTTCTACACTTAGAAGCTGGGACCACCTCAACTTTCATGAGGCGAATAGATGATGCACGTGCTCTATGACGCGCGGCCATATCCATATCTGAAATGAGAAATCATCATGGAATTAAAAAAAAAGCTTTTTAGAGAAAATATGACATTGCAGCAGAAGCGAGCTGCTGTTGTCGTTCATTTGTATGAATTATGTTACGTAGTAGATTCATTGGAGCTTTCGAGATAATTATCTCTACGCATGCGCAACTCTCTAACAACTCGCTACCCACAATTAAGGCGAATGCCTAACATCCCTGATATAAATAGCGATCTCGGCACAATCTACAAACGTGCAAGCTTCGGCTTCACATATACTAAAATTGGAACGATACAGAGAAGATTAGCATGGCCCCTGCGCAAGGATGACACGCAAATTCGTGAAGCGTTCCAAATTTTTCGTTTTGAAACATTTCTTTGCCATTTTCACGTCTACATTCTAATACACGCACAGTAAGTATAAATTGTTCGTGCGCTGCTCAAGTAGCTCCTGGGGTAAGTAACACAGTTGCTAAGAAACTTTCAACTCCTGAACTTGACACTAACAGTGACAACAGTATGCTTTCCGCAGTAACAGCTCTCTGGATATTTTGACATTGTACATGCTGGCTCTCTATAAAGTCGTCCCATAAAATACACACATAAATATCATAATGTGGTCATCCTTTCAAACGTCACAGGGTTTCCCGTCGCCTGTGGGTTTGAAATGGTGTGTCACATTGATTTAGCAAGCAATTATTGAGACTCAGAAACTGCCAAGCTAGCTGATCTCTGCCCAATTAACTTGCAATTTGGAAATAACACATAGGTCTCTTGTAGGGTTTACGGCAAAACAACAAAGAATTTTATTGTCCAAACATACAGTTAACTGAGAATTTACTGAATAAGAATAATAGCATAGGCTCTTGCTTCAATAATGCAGGTGTAATTTTCATAAAATTATCTATCTAGCTATCTATAATGTGCAGAGACCCAATTATGTGTTGCATGCACATAGAAACGGTCCATACTTGATATATCCAAATAAGAGCCCTCAAAGTACCAGGATGGGTAGTAAATCATTCAACATTGATTCATTACAGTCCGAATCAAAGGCAAAATCCAAAATAAATATGTAGGGGGAATTACTGTATACAATCAATCATAAGTCTTCTTTGATTACAAGTCAATCTTCCAAAAATAAGAGATAGTCTGTTGGTACTACAGAACGTTATCACAGCACGAAAAAGCGGCAACATTCTTTTCACATAGTATATGAATAGAATGTTGCCGCTTTTTCGTGCTGTGGAAAAATAAGAGAAAAATAATCAACTTCACAAATTCTCAAATACATAGAAGTCAACCCCTCAACATTGGATTTTGTACTAGCATGTGAGAAAAATAAAAAGTTGGATAGATGGTTGCACAGGCACCGACTACTAGGGGGCTCAAGCCACCTTTGGGAATGTCATGTGGGGGCTGAGCCCCCCACCAACAAATTGCAAGAAAAAACATTGGTTGTCTAGTGTACAGAAGCCCAAGAACTGACATAATAATGATACTACATTAACACTTCTGTTATACATCTATATATCTGTTCTGTCTATTCTGAACAGCTTTTTCTTTTGTTATCTTCATTGAAAGATATTTTACAACATATAATTAGAAAGTGTATAAATGGCAGGCAGTTTTCCACATTTCCCGATTTGAGCCCACCCCTCCCCCCCGCATGAGAAAAATAAAAAGTTGGCACCTATGGATGACTACCAGTTGGATAGATGTAATAAGATGGCTAGTAGCCATTGGCTACCAGTTGGATAAATGGGAGGAAAAAGTGTAATAAAATGACAATACAAGTTAAATAAAAATGGCTACATAATGTAAAATCTGCCTTTCAAATAGGCAATTAAATGCTTTGTCAATAGAATTCCAAAATTGACACTGATACAATTTACATAGGAAATGTTGTGAGAAAAATGTTTGGAAATCAGCATGAGGTAGTGTGAGAAAATGTGTTTGAGTAAGTTATTTGACTATAAGTTGACCCCATGATTTCAATATTTAAAATGTGGATTCAAAATTCAACTTGCAATCAAGTCTAAATGGTAATAATGGCCTATGTCAATAGACTTCTAGTTAGTTCATTTCCTTACAGAGGCACAGCACCTCCTATAATTGGAAAGTTTCTGATCAGTGGAGGGTGACCGTCTAGAACAGGGGTCTCAAGCACACAGCTCGCAGGCCAACTGCGGCCCCCAGTACAATAATTTGTCAGTCAGTCAGCTAGTCAGTCAGTAAATATGTGGTTTCTTTAGTCATCTGTATTATTTTATTTATTTATTACTGATTTATTTATTATTTTATTCATTTTTTCATTTCTTCATTTCATTATTTTGTGTTAAAAATAAAGATATTTGGTGACAGATGTTTTATCAGCGCTTTTCTTGTGGAAATCCTGATACAGCCCAGCCTCACCCAGACTCTGCTCCCAGCAGCCCCCAGGTAAAATGAGTCTTGAGACCCCTGGTCTAGAACCACCCTCTAAATGCTTTATTGGCCATAGTCTCATAGCTTCTTTTGCCATGAATGTAAATAGTGCCAACTTGCCATCTTTCTTACTGTCATCTATTTCATGGTATGATTAAGATCAATCTCAATTACAGAGGACAATTTAAAAGTGAATGCTCATATTTCTCCATGTTCTCAGCACATGGAAAAAGTAATAATGTTTCAATTGTTTGTGCAATTGACTGTTGCAATGGCTTTACTGCAATTTTACTTTCATTACTCTCTCAACTTTAATTAACCTCCTCTTCTTTTAACCATCTCAATCTCACAGACTTCTTTATGTGTTGAATTCTTACACACTAAGTGAACTGTCTATATGAACTGAGTTCCATATGTAGAACATAAAAATAATCAATTACAATAATATGCTTATACCTTCAAACATACAGAGCTGTTTTTCAGAAAAAATTGAATAGGTAGTCAAATAAAAGTTGAGCATTTTGGTTGAGCGACATAGAATTGGAAGAGAAAGTTTAAATTTTCTTGGGTACCAGTAAATACGTATTCTGGCTTAATCATCAGGGGTGAAAAAAAGGAAAATAGATGTTGTCAGATATTTTTGGAACTTTGAACAAATCAGTTTGATTATTGTTAAATGGGCACTTGCAGTTGAAGTGGGATCATTCATCCAGCTGAAAATGAAGATGTTGTGGGTCTCACTGTTGAGTTCTGATTCAGCTGAAATGAAGTGCCTTGTGAAATTAAACAGTTTCATATTCACCTAGGGGGATTACCTGACATTTTTACAATTTTTGTCTCTGCATTACTGGTGGGTTGAGCATTTGTGTTTGACATTCCCAACATCCGATAGCATTTCCACCCTGGAATCATGGTGAGCAAATCTAAGGTAATCAAAATCACCCCTACCAAGTACAAGTCTGACTTATCCAGCATACAGCTTAATAGAAGTTAATCATACCACAAAGACTAAGTGTAGTTTCAAGGCAGAAGTGCAACTTACAGCATTGCTCTACAGCACCACAAACCCTTGTGTCCCTGTATTCTCTGTACATGTTGTGGGTCCCACTTCTAGAGTCATACCTCAACCAGATTCCAAAGTTCTTAACAGATGAAGGATTCCTTTCATGAATCTAAAACAAACCAATTAGTCACTTCATGGGTGTGGAAAAACACAAGTAACTATTTAGACTTATAGGACTTCCAAATTGAGAAATCCTTTGGAGTTATTCATTGTAGACATGGACACAGTTTCCATGGCACAATAGTATTTAATGCCTCTGACCATGAAAATTAGTGCCAAAAATTCCTGCCAAGTACCACAAGCTTCCTTGAAAATGGTGTCTGTAGAGCCCAATAAAAAATGTCTACAAGCACCTCAATTTTACTGCCAGATTTCAAGGCATGCCTCTGACAAGAAGTTGTGTGGTCATGCAATTTTCCAGTATTGTGCTATAAAGATCTGCAACAAAGCATTCCAGTGTACAAAACTTAGTAGGATATTCTATACAATACTAGTCCTTCATTTACTATTCAATTTCATGGTCCTTATACACTAATAGCCAGCATATAAGAACAAAAACTTTTCAATCTAGCCTAAATGGGTTTTTATGCAAATGGTATTTTAAGTAAATTTTGGCTCCTATGGTTCTTAAAATAGGTTCTTATATTCTACATTAATTTCATCTAAGTATACCAAATATAGCATGAATATTAGCTGGTAATACAGTATAAATTCCTTTATTGTACAACAGGACAATGCCTATAGGAAACTGAGTGTTGGTAGAGCATATGTTTTTTACAAAACTTAACTTGAAGGTATGTGGAAAATATTTGAAAGAGCAATGTCAAGCTACTGAAGTAGCAACCCCAATGATAAGAACCCACCTAAAAATTTTAGCCTAAATAGGTTCATATGTACAGAGGGCTTTAAATGACAAGTTTAGCCTAGCAAGTTCTAAAAAACCCTGGTTCTTATATGCAGGCTATTACTGTATCAGTGATTCCCAACCTCCGGACCATAAATTGGTGTTGGTCTGTGGATCAATTCGTACCAGGCTGCACAAGCAATATTCTTGCTACTTGCCATGAATGTCACCATATCAGAACTAAGTATTGTAGTGAAAACATACATTCCGTCAAGTTTACTTGGTGGAATGAACTTTCTAGATTTACTCCCCTGGGCCACAGTAATAATTTCAAATGTTGACTGGTCCACAACAATAACAAGGTTGGGAAATGACTGCCCTCCTCTATGACATAGTTCTACTTAAATTGTACTTTGAAATGTGGGTGATATGGATGCAATGAAGAAAATAGTTTCTTAAGATGCTACATTGATGCTGTTTACAACTGCTACCTTGATTAAATCACTGTAATTCAGTCACATCTGTAATACAACTAAAAATCATTTTCCTCAACACTTTCTTAATCCTTCTCAATTTGACTCCAGTTTAAGTCCTTGCTAACATATCTCAGCATAAGTCAAGAACAAAAAGTTGGCTCTCACCTGCTCACAGCAGACAATCTCCCCACTTGCCTTCTTGACTTTCTTAGCTTGGGACAAGAAGTACCAAAACCTTGACACTGCCACTGTCTTGTTCTTGGCAAAAATCCTCATTCGATAAAGAGGAGGCTTTGGTTGGCTTTCTGTAGGGAGATGGCGCCCAATAATCTTGTACTCTTTAATCTAGTGCAAGAAAAATCAGGAATATCATGTCTTGGATGCAAAACTAAAACTTTGACACAAAGATGCAAAATACAAATTTTAAGTACTGGGGTCTGGGCCCTAGCTGTTAGTGGACTGGACCGATGCAAAATACAAATGTTAAGTACTGGGATCTGGGCCCTAGCTATTAATGGACTGGACCAAGCATACTTCTGTTGGCTTAGTTAATCATACTAGTGAGATATTAGTATAAATTTGTTCTGTTATGTTCAATAATTCATCTATCTTGAGATATCCTATATAATATTGTAACAAGCTCCACCTAGACAGAAGATATACAACCAGTGAAGCCCACAGGGAGTGGACTTTTCAAGGGTCACTTAGCCTGATCTTATGCAGCCCATCCTTACTCGAGCTTTGTTTCCAGTGGCCCCTAGGTAAATTGAGTTTGAGATCCCTGTTCTAGATGCATATTCATACAAACTACAGCTGTGCCAATTTTTTGGCAATGGATAGAAGCCTACTGTAGAGAGCATTTCAGGATTAGAGAAGCAAAAAAATTTAGTATTGAGATACAGATACTAGCTAATGTGTATAATACTTAGCAATCAAAATGCTTAGTATTTTTGACTCCAGTTTACCTCCATTTCCCCCAATTACTTGGGGCTTGGAGGGTGCCTCTGAAAGGACTTTAGTTCTGGCACGAGTATTTAGCACTGGATGCCCTTCTTGGCATCACCAATGGCCTGCGGTGGGCCTTGAACCCAGGGCCATGTTGGTCTGAGTCGAATGCATTACTACTAGGACATGGCTGCTCTTATCAATCAAAAGGCTTAGTAATAAAATGCAATTTCTACAATCTAAAACAAGTCTATAAAAATCATGAATTCTGACTATTGAGTTTCAAAATAACTTGGCAAACTAAATTGCAGTGAAAGTGTACACAGAACGTGAAGGTTGCAAACTATTTGTCCTATAACAAATAAAATGTGTCAGTATGAACTCTACAGCAATGTCATATTCACACTGTACAGCTCTATGTTGAACAGGCTCTTTCATTGTAGTTCTAAAAGCTTCTTAAATTTTTGGCTGTCTAGTAATATGTTGGTTATAAACACAACAGGCAATAAATTTATTGCCACATGTTAACATAGGAATCTAAACTAATACAAATTATCACCATAGACCACTGCATAGCTATACACATAGCATCAGCCACAAAGATGAATGGGTCTGTGGTATCAATTTTGCAAGACATTATTGAGCACCAGATATAAAAAATAGCCTGGCCTCTGCCCAATTAACTTGCAGTGATATGAAATGAAAAGATATCAAATTATAGAAATTACAAGGAATGCAAATGCAATGCATTATCTAATTACACGTGTTTTTTATAAGAAATCATTATTTTGCCTGAGCCTCAAATTTCTTAACATTTCCTGAAATCAGGCCTGAGATTTTCTTAAATGTTTCTTAACTTTTACTGAAATAAACTGGCTAGAGTGGTTTACACTTTCGTTAATAATATTGTATACTTGAATTTGAATTCCATCTTTAACATCTTGAATGCAATAACGACGAAATACCGATTTTTGGCCTGTAAAAACACTGAATTTTCGAAATTGAGCCTCGTGGTTTTCTTATGATTTTCTTAAGATTTTGATGATTTGAGCCCAATTTTCTTAAACTTTTTTCTAATAAAAAAATGTGTAATCCTACCAATCTTCTTTCAAAAACTCAATTACTGGGGAAATAGCTCATCACCATGAGTGCTAAGTATGTGGAGAACCTCCCATAAAACAAAAGCAAACAATATTTAACATAATCTAAAGCTCAAAATCAAAATTACTTCTAGTGGTAAACTAGCTTTGGCTGTTAAGTTGAAAGCATTGCATTTACAACTAATCTTGCCAAGGAATCAGGTCAAAATTTCAAAAAATAACTACTTATATCAATGTAAGGATTATTTTTCATTATAACTAAGAAATTTAAAGCTTTGTGGAGAAACATAGTTAGGGTTAGTACAAGCTCCTTTAACAATATTTCCAAAACTTTTCCAAAGCTAAATTGCCTAATTTCCAAAGCCATGAAAATCATATTCGTTTGCATTCTGAAGGCCCATAAAAATAAAAAAGCATTAGTTCTAATGCTACATGTTATGATTTTTGGTGGATTATGTTTTATATTGTAAAATGAACATTCCAAAACTCGTAAGAAACTTGCATAGTGTATTAAAGGGCATAGGAGATTACTGCTAAGTCTGATGCGTCGATATAGCGAGATGCTTAGCCTTCTGCTACAAGAGGAGCTGGGGAACGCTGTTAGTTAGGTTCTCTTTACTGACTTACCACTGCCATGTCGGACACGAGGATGGAAAGACTTAGCTCGCTGAACGCAAATCATTCCAATCCCACAATGCAGTGTTCTACCTGTGTACGAGGCAAAGACTGGTAAAGAGGCATGTACAACTGCAGCAACACAAAATATGCTGCATTGCCTTCAAGGGTCAAAGTCTATGTGCAATATTTTTGAAAGTAGCAACTACGCACTTCACAACACTGATGAGATGATCTTGTAACTCATTTCGATATATTTTTGTTATTTCTTTATTTATTTGACATGTACTCAAGAGCAATTAAGCACGCTTCTATGTGCAACCAGCTCATTCGCCGCGCGGAGAGGGAAGAAATGTTGAAGATTCTTGGTCGTTGTTACGTTACATGTTGTCGACAATGTAGTGGACCAGAAACTGGTTTAAGGAATACAGTTAGATATAAATCATATTCGCCAAAAGGTCATCAACGGCTCAGAGAGCATCCAGTCAGTATTCCGATACGTGGGATTAGCTCATCTCCATGGCATCAGGTGTTTGCAAAAGATTTATTTTTAGGAAAATTTAACAAGGTAAAGAAATACCTGGATAGTTCATTTCATATTTACTTGGTGGTATTTTCAGCAATAGTAACCATTACATTTGAATGGATGGATATTCTTTCATCGAAAAACAGGCACGACACCACCTACTGAAAGTGGGGGGACTGGAAAAAAGTGGGCGATCTGGGAAATCAATAAAAGTATTTTCTTAAAATCTTTATCATCTTGAAATCGCTGGGTGGCAAAAGTGGGGGGGCTGAAGCCCCAGCGCCCAGTGGTACTGTGCTTGACTAACATTCATTATTGATCATGCTGGATACAAAGCTTAAGCTATAGAGATAAATGTCCCCAAGATATAATGCTTTGAGTTCAATAGATCAAGAGTGGTTGTACAGTATCCCTAGTGTATGCTAGTATATAAGTTATTAATTTGTCTCATGATCAGGATTTTGAAACTCTCATTGAAAATATAAAGTGTTATAGGATTGGCAGCTGCAGCATTATATTTTAAAAAGTGTCCTCAAGGGCCCACAACCCCAAATTGGTACCTCTGAGCCCCATGTCCACTCATAGACTTAGAAAAATGATACTAATAAGCTTAGAGTGTACAGTTAAACTGTCACTGATGTTTTATACTTTATGAGATGGGATTTTATTTCTGCTTAGGAAATTGCCAGTTGAATATTTTCTCACCTGAACTTGGTTCATTCCCTTACTTTTAATTCAGGTTTGATTTTCTGAGATTTACATGCATATGGGCAGCGAATTTTGCCTAAATAGTATTTTTGTCTTTAAAATTGCTGATGGTGTTTCACTTTAGGGCAGAGTGATGCCATTTCCAAAAGCACTGGATGAGGATCAAAGCAAATTACTAGGGTCATTGATTGATCCAGTTGAAAGATACTTTCTAGAAAAAGGTGAAGAAGATTTTTGCATTCAATGTGCTTACTGTTGATTGCTTAGCATTCAAGAAGGGTTTCTAGTTTATTTGTTCATGATTAGTCAGAATATTAGCAGGCAACAATATCATGTTTCTTTGATATAAATTTTTATGCAAACCCTGAACTTAGCTGCCAACACTGTCTGTCTTGGAAGCTAACTAGTCCACATACCAATAGTTTAGTATATGAAAGGCTGCAGCAAGCAGTATTTTACCATTTCACAGAGTTTAAAGCCTAGTGTTATATGACTCTGTTGGTTGAACTGGCCAATTAGCTTGTATCTAAAGCATGTGACAAGCAGTTGCCACTTTAAGCATATTAATTCCCTGCCACAGAACCCTTAAATGTGTTTGTGCAGTCTGATAGTGAAATTATATTTTTTTTATTTCAAATGATCATTTATAGCTTTGAAGGAGCTGCAAGACTAAACCCCCATAATTTGCTGCTCTTCATAGGCTTCAATTACAATAATTTTTCATTGTAGCTATAGTCAATGTATACTTATGAGTCAGATTTTTTGACTTAGTTGATTCATCAAAAATTGATGAAGAAAGCAAGATACCTGATGAGGTAATGAATGGTATGAAAGAAATGGGATTGTTTGGTTTGCAAATACCTGAAGAGTATGGTATGTATTCCTGCCAATAGGTAGCATCTTATAAATAAGCCCATATCAAATCATTTTGAAATATTGTCAATGTAATATTTCTGCTATACTGCTACCTCTCTATTTGAAGTAAATGGCAAAAAATTACTCTTAGTTTGTTATATATATACTTCAGTTACATGTAAGAACTTTGGTTACAATTCATGTTTGAATTGTATTATAGAAATATATTATGAATTGGTATATTTGATAAGGTATATATATATATATATATATATATATATATATATATATATATATATATATATATATATATATATATATATATATATATATATATATATATATATATATATATATATATATATATGTTGTATATACCATAGAGATAATAGGACTAGAGAGCTCGCTATGTCACGTGATCGGGGTCCACTATGTAAAGTCAAAATGGTAGCGTAGTCAGGCAAAAGATCCCACGGAAACTACGTTCGCATTGCAAACGCTTAACAGACGTTTGAAATATGATTAATGGGAATGTATACTGGAAATAGATAGTTATTTCCGTAATGTTAACCTCTTACGCTGCGTACAATTATGTACATAGATAGCCGAAAACACCAGGAACAGCTGAAATCCATATTTTTGTCTCATTGTACCAGTTAGTGCCTAACTCATATAAGGTTGAAAAAATCAAGGTAGCGGGGGAATAAGTTGATAGAGCTTTATTTTTCGGTTATATTGAGGATTACTGAGTGATTATTTGATGACAAAGGCATGTACATACAAGGCCAATGCAAGGATTTTGGTGAGTTGTTTTCTGTTGTAACAACCCTCCCCTAAGGAACACCTGGAATTTTATTGCATTTTCAGAACGTATAGAAGGAGGGCTATCATATGGTATATGATTTCTATATATTTAAAGAGTATCAAATTCCTCATATCTGCCTGGATCAAGTTAGCAAGGAATGCTTTTGAGGATATGGCAATTTTTAATGTCTATCCAGTGATATGCAAATGGGAGGGTATGGTGCCCCCAAAATGTAAGAAATGTACCTAGGCACATGTCTGTGGCAATGTACTACAAAACTTTATGATATTCAGAGAAAGGATATCC
>OLMO02000003.1:1595461-1611034 GCA_900291935.2 Cassiopea xamachana | reverse complement strand
TCTGGTGAGAACATAGCTGCATTTGCACTCACAGAACCATCAAGTGGTAGTGATGCAGCATCCATTCAAACAAGAGCTACATTAAGTCCAGATGGGAAGCATTTCCTCCTAAATGGCTCCAAAATTTGGATATCAAATGGTGGTTGGGCAGATGTTTTTACTGTTTTTGCCCAGACTGAAGTAGTTGATGACAAGGGTGGAAAGAAAGACAAAATTACAGCTTTCATTGTGGAGCGAGCATTTGGTGGATTAGATAGTGGAAAGCCAGAGGATAAACTAGGAATACGTGGATCAAATACTTGTGAAGTGTACTTTGATAACACTCCTGTTCCAGTGGAGAATGTTCTTGGTGAGGTTGGGGGTGGTTTCAAGGTATGCATGCTTGGAAAATGGTTTTTGAATTGGCAATCAATACAGATGCTGCATTGGAGGATACTTTCATCTTCCTGATGATTTGATAATAATAATAATAGTAATAATTTTTACATATTTTAGCAGGCTTTCTTCTTTAGAAAATACTTATTTCTGCTATCAATGAAGGACTTGCCTAAAAATAAAAGAAAGCAAATAGAAATCTAAAGATAGGATAAAAGAGCTAAAAGATAATGTTAAAATTGTAGTCCTTTGCGTTACTATGACTCAATGCTTTGGGTGATGTTAATGCATGTTTGCATTATTCTATGACTTCTATCTTTCCATTATTTTCTACTACTAATAGAAGCCACTGTTTGTTGTTTTGATGTGGTGCTTTTCGTATTTCATAGGTAGCAATGAATATCTTGAACAGCGGAAGGTTTGGAATGGCTGCTGGTGCAGCAGGTGGGCTGCGAAAGCTCCTTTGTAAGTGCTAGGCTGCTTCTTTCACTTTTTAGTCACACATTTATTTATAAGAAAAAGGTTTATAAGAAAGTGAGGCTCAAATGGTCAAGATCTTAAGAAAATCTTAAGAAAATCACAAGGCTCAATTTCCAAAATTTAGTATTTTTATGGGCCAAAAATTGATATTTTGTTGTTATTGTATTCAAAATGTTAAAGATAGAAGTCAAATTCAAGTATATGATATTAATAACAAAAGTGTAAATCATTTTAGCCAGTTTATTTCAGAAAAGGTAAGAAAAATTTAAGAAAATTTGAAGCTCAACTTCAGGAAATGTTAAGAAAATTGAGGCTGAGGTAAAATGATGGTTTTCTTATAAAAAAATGTGTATTGCCTTTCAAGTTGAACTGTGTTCCTATTTATTCATCTTTAGAATGTATAGATACAACTTTGATTAAATGACGAAACAACTGAAAATCTGACCAACTGACTGACTAACTGACAATGGTGGTGCCAGGATTTTCTGATGAGAGACTAACTGTTCCAATGTTGGGGGGGGCTAAAATACCATTTATAGCATATTGTAGTTGCTAAAAAAATTCTAAGAAAGAATTATACACCTTCCAATGGGGGGAGCTACATTGTTCTGCAAAGGGAGGATATAGTACCACCCCTACTGACTGACTGATGAGCTAAGTAACACAACTGCAACTGAATTACATACTTACTGAATACTTAGGGACTGCTCACCATTTATGCCTCAGGTTGGAGCTGAATAGAAATTGGTTGGGTAATTGATTTTCAGCCTTGAGGTTGGGTACACATTTTTTATTTATAAAAGAACCGTCTTTTGCATGAGCCTCAATTTTCTTAACTTTTCCTGAATTTGAGCCTGAGATTTTCTTAAATTTTTGTTAACTTTTCAGTGAAATAAACTGGCAAAAATAGATTACACCTTTGATGTTAATCTTGTATACTGGAATTTGAGAATTCCATCTTTAATATTTTGAGTGCAATAATGAGAAATATTGATTTTTGGCCAATAAAGCACTAAATTTTGGAAATTGAGCCTCATAATTTTCTTAAGATTTTTGTAAGATTTTGACAATTTGAGCCTCATTTTTTTATAAACTTTTTTCTTATAAAAAGAAATGTGTATACTATTTTTTTGTCTCTCAAAGATTGGGTAGCATGTTTTAATAGCTCTATATGGGTTGGGTAACTATTATTTTTAAGTACACAAAGTTGGTTAACAAAAAAATTACCCAAATAAGATTCTCTTCAGTCTTAGTGAGGCATAGATAATGAATGGTCCCTTACACACTGACTGCTTGACCATGCTAATCTATTGTCATTTATTTACAACCATGTTATTCTTTTCTCAAGCTATGGCAGCTGAACATGCTACCACCAGAAAGCAGTTTGGTCATACACTCTCTGAATTTGGATTGATTAAAGTAATTTTTTCTTTCATTCTCAATCTGTAACACTGGAGCTAAAAGCATTTTTGTTCACCCATGGCTATTCTTGTGATTTGACCAAGTCTCGATTTTTGGAAACTTCACAAGGCCATAAAATCTGAATGGTACATACAAAGAAGCTGAAAGTTTCAGAAGTTCTTAGTTTTATTAAATACTTTTGATCAGCAGAAACTGAAGGAATTCTGAGAGTTTGACTTTCAGCAGTTGATCACATTTAGCTGGAATGCCTCAAAAGCATTTTTGTTCACCCATGACTATTCTTGTGATTTTTTGTTGATTTTTTTTGATTTCATGATTAATAGGTTTCATGTACTATTCCATCATCATTCCTTGGTTTCATCATTGATTCTTTCTTTTCTATGATTGGGTAATTGTTGTTAGTTATCTTCAACTAGCAACTGTTTTTCATTTCATTGAAGGAAAAGTTTGCCAGAATGTCATTAGCAGCTTATGCAATTGAATCAATGGCATACATGACTTCTGCAATGATTGATCTAGGTGAGGCTGATTGCTCTCTTGAGGCAGCAATGTGCAAGGTAAGTACTTTTCCATATTGAAACATTTTGAAACTGAGTTTGTAAAGTCACGAATTTGATTTTGACTGATTTCATTCCTGTACCAATTAGGGAAGTCAAAGAAGTTGTGTGACATTATTAAAACCCATATTCATTCTAGGTTTATATATTTCTATATTCTACATCCTGTATTATATATCATATATTGTATTTTTATCTATATTCTAGGTTTATGGCTCAGAGGGTGTATGGAGTGGAGTCAATGAAGCATTACAAATAATGGGAGGTTTGCTTGGCTTTTTCATTTAATAATAATAATTCATTAATGTTTTGTTTATGTTTTTGTTATTTAGTTCGTTAAGTTAAGAAACTTTTACAACTAAAATTTAGCCAACAGTTAAGAAACTTTGTGGTATTTTTGCAGCAGAAAGAAAAGTGCTCCGTATTCCCTCCATATAAACTTTTCTGTGAGCCATTGAGCGCGGCTTTTATTCACTTTTTCAATCATTGTAGTGCATTTGTTCACCCACTACATTGCATTCGAATTTGCTTTTAAACTGCGTAAAGTATTTGAAATTGAAATTTGTCAGTTTTGAAACTTTTGTTGTTGTCGCAATGGCAGAAACTGGCAAAAGAAATTAGTTGTAAAAGTTTCTTAATTTAACGAGCTAAATAACAGAAACATAAGCGAAATATTAATGAATTAGTATTATTTAAAAAAGATTCTGATGCAGCAAGTTGAGTTACTTTAATATCAATTAAATGTGACAAGTCTCAGAGAAGATAATATTAAGTGTTAGTTTATTTCCGCCAAATTTTCCTCCTCAGTTTTGATATAGGCAGGTTTTGAATGAAACATACAAGTCATTTTCCTTACAGATCAATGGTTCTTAACTTTGTTGCAGGTACTGAGCCCCACAAGTCCCACACATGCATTCCCTTTGTAGCTGGAAAAATAAAATGTGCCGTTCTCTTCAAATTTAAAATTTATGTATAAAACTTTATACTGTAATA
The DNA here is from genome assembly GCA_900291935.2 of Cassiopea xamachana. Lineage (NCBI taxonomy): Eukaryota > Metazoa > Cnidaria > Scyphozoa > Rhizostomeae > Cassiopeidae > Cassiopea > Cassiopea xamachana. Next base: position 1,607,207 of record OLMO02000003.1, on the reverse strand, counting down.
TTGTACAAACTGGCCAGACAGTGTACACGAATCACATAAGTGGGGTAAACCATACCGCTGTACTCCTGAAACAGACTCACCTAGCCCCTAGGGGGTGTGATCGAAGTCTAGTTAAGAACCACGTTTACAGATATATTTCAGTGTAATAGTTTTGGATATTTTTCCTGCAGGCATGGGATACATGAAATCTTACCCATTCGAGAGAATGCTGCGTGACACGAGAATTTTACTGATTTACGAGGTATTTCATTGTCTTGTTTTGTTTGTTTTTATCAAAATTCTAACGCCACTATTAGGGCCCCGTTTCACGTTAGATATTCACGGGTAATTTGATCTGATAATGAGCAGCCTTCGTATGTTAAAGGATGAAAATATCTTGTGAATAACGGCAATTTGGTTTTATGTTTTTCTAAATATCTTAAATATTTATTGGGAGTCGCAGCTGAAGTATAAATTTCAAGAGAAGAGCCACGACGAAACACATCTTTTCTTCTCTATTTATTTCACCATTTCGACATTCCAATAATTACTAAAATTAGGCCTTAGCCAGTTGTTTTCCACTTGTTTTTTTCCCACTTGTTTTTCCCCATTTATAAAACCTTCCGCTGGCACTGTTTATTAACTGAGGATGGGACATGATGTCTCGAAACGTATTATATCGTTTATGTCACTAAACCGTATATGTCTACTGGCTTAGGCCTAATTTTAATAATTATTGGAATGGCGAATTGGTGAAATAAATAATGAAGAAAAGATGTTTTTCGTCGTGGTTCTTCTCTTGAAATGTATCTTAAATATGCTAAAACTGCTCATTATCAGGTCAGACTTCGGCTGAATATCAGGGTCTCTAGGATTCCATACAATATTTCATCTTTACATCGGTAAGTTTTCGAGTTCATCTTCTGCCTTTATAGATTTGGGGTTAAGTTATAGAATTCATTAATGCTAAGTCTAATGCAGTGATTTAGCTCCTGAAAACAGAGTAGTCGCCAGGAGAGGACTAGGAGGCTATAATTCCCTTGTTGGAGCATGTTAACCCGCCATGGAGAAATTATGAACTCCCCTTTCAGAGTTATATTGGCAGTGCTGATACCCTGTTAACCGTCTTTGACAGCCTATTGGAATAGTCAGCGCACTGCCAGAAAGTTCTTGGCACCACCGTTGTTTGAAAACTATAAGGTAATTTTAGAATTTAGCTACTTTTCATAGGCCAGATTTGCTCCAGAGATTCGCGTCCTCCCCTTCTTCATTTTTAAATAGAACAGATGTTATACGCTATCTTTCTCTTGAAACTTTATGAAGTTCTTTTCTGCTCAGGGAACAAATGAGATCCTTCGCATGTACATTGCTTTAACTGGAATGCAGCATGCTGGAAAGGAACTGAAAAAAATGATGAAGTAATTTTTGCTTGTTTTTACCTATAAGTTTATCAGTTTATTGGTTGGATAGCCATCGGCAAATTAGCTTTTTTTCATTAATGTACCCGTCATTCTATCATTCTGTCCTTCAGTCGTTTTGCCATGCACAGGATGTCTGCTAAATCAGGGAGTTCAGGATAATTGTGGAATAATCAGGGAAGTCAACTAGCTCTAGAAACAACCTTTTTCTTCAAAAAACCAATTTCCAAATATGCTCTTCAGCAATATACTATTATTTTTTCAAAAAAATAGCAAGAAAATTAATTTTGATATTACGAAATTATTGGCTTCACTTATTATGATGAAATTAAAGCATTTTGCTCAAAGAGGCTAAGTTTTGCTTAAATAGCCTGTGATATGATAAGTGTAGAGTGTAGTGTTTGCTAGAGCAGCCGTGGCCTAGCGGTAATGCACTCGACTAAGACCAACGTGGTCTGGGTTCGAGGCCCACCGCAGGCCATTGGTGACGTCAGGAAGAGCATCCGGTCCTAAATGCTCGCGCCAGAACAAAAGTCCTCTTAGAGGTACCCTCCAAGCCCCAAGGAATTGGGGGAAACGGAGGTGAAATCGAGTAGTGTGTAGTGTTTGCTGAAGGGAACAATGTTTAAATCAGGGAAATATCAAGGAAACACCAGGGAAAAGGATTCCCTGATTTAGCAGACACCTTACATTCAGTCTTTCAATTACTTAGTCATCCATATCTTGCATCATTAGCATCATCATCATCATCATTATTTTTGCCTTCATCAGGTTACTTAGTCGTTCATTTATATTCCTCCATAATAATCCGGAGACAAGTTTGATCTAGGGAATGCAAAAAAGATTTTGCTATTCAATTTTCTGTACGCATATATAGCATATATTGCTTTATTTGACTTGTGACAGGTCAATCACCTCAATCACTCACTCAATCAATCAATCAATTAACAAACTATGCCTTTCATATTTTTTTCTTGCGTCGAATAACTTTCTCTTACCTTTTCCTTTTGATTCTTTCTTTACATCCTTCTTAACTAAGGTCCGTAGCAATGGGGTAACATGGGGTGGTAATGCCACCCCTAGATCAGGGATGTACCAATGAGGGACGTGGGGGCGTCGCGCTCCCAATATTTTCAAATTTGCAAGAAAGTTGGTCAAAAGCTACCCATGCTGCAAGAGAGTTGGCCACATTATTTTCTGGAACCTTTTTTTAGTAGCAATAGTTGGTCAATTGTTCAAAACGCCCCCCCCCCCCAACACAAGGTGTCTTGGTATGTCACTGCTCTGGGTAACAGGACACCAGCTTATTTTGCTGCTTTTTCTTTGTAGCTACGAAGGAGAGATCTTCTGAAATTTTGATTGAGCTCAACCTTGAACTTTGTTGCATACTAAAAACTTCATTCTTTTCCTGCACACACATTATCCATTTGATTGTGATAACTCAAATACGAAACAAGTTCTCAGATTTTGTACCACGTGATTCCTCCGAGACAATTTTGCCACCCCTGAAACACAGGCGAGGCTACGGGCTTGTCTTAACTATTGACTCATTTTCGATGCCTTCCTTACTTTTATTCCTTAGGGCATTGCTTACTTAATTTGTGCCTTTATTTACAGGTCGATGATAAATCCCTTGAAAGCACCTGGTGTGGTTTATGATTTGGTTTCTAAAAGATTGAAAAATGCCTTTGGCATAGCCAAGACGGATGTTACTGGAGTCGATGAAGCCCTGAAGGTTAGTGCTGCCTTATTATGATAAACATCTTTCTCGTTGTGTTATCAGCGCCCGTAATGGTTTTGGAAAGTTTTGGAAAGTTATGGACATTTATAATGCCATTCTCCAGGACCTAGAAAGTTTTTGAAAAGAAACCTTTTTTCAAAATGACTGTGGAAAATTTTTGGATTTTTGTTAAGAAGAATTGTAAAAATATCTCAAAATGGTTGTAGCTTAGTGTCGGATTAAACACTGTATATGTTATGCTTGTTCATTTTACTATTTATAATGTAAAACATAATCCACCAAAAAAATTATAAAATATGTTATCAAAAATAACGTTTTTCTATTATTATGGGGTTTTAAAATGCAAATGAAAATGAGTTTCATGGTTTTGGAAATTTGGTTATTTTGATTTGGAACAGTTTTAGAAAAGTTTTGGAAAATTTTAAGGCTGTTTGTGCAAACCCTATGTTACGTCAGGCACTTCTGCACACCTCTGACAGTTACTGTCTTTTTTGCGTTCATTTTAATTTCTTACTGAAGACATAGCATAGAGGACAAATGGCTCTGTTTCAAAATTTGATTTCAGGAACTGTTAGAGAAGTGGACAAACTCACAGGGTATTAGCTTAGAGGAAGAATCCTTTGGACTTGTATTCTCCGTTGGTGTGACATTTTCTAAACGTTTAGCCCTTCAACACAGAAAGCTCCAGTGAGCAAACTGTTTTATTTAGTATGCTATGACGGGGAAAGGCCATAGGGCCTATACCAATGCCCCGATAAAGGGAAAACTTAGAAAAGGGAGGAATGGGTAGGTCGATAGAGAGATAAGATCAAGTTTGTTGACGTTAGAGTTGAAGGATGATAAGTTGTAGGATTCCGGGAAAGCAGGGGAAAGCAATGTGTTCAATAGTTGAGAAGTTCTTGGAATGAAAGATGATTTGTGAGCTATAGTTCGGGGATTAGGTAGCGTAACTTGGAAGGAGTGAGATTGGGTAGAGTTTCTGGTTCTTCGAACACTCCTCACTATTATGTTTTCATCATAGCTTGGCTTGGCTATTTCTTGAAATGAACGTTTGTCTCGCGTTCAAAGATATCGTGTAATTTGTATTTCTCTTCAAAGTAATTATCTCAGTCCAACAGAATATGGAAGTTTAAAATAGAGCTCAAACATGCTTTTAGTTGTCTTTTCAGATACTGCTTCTATAGCTTGCAAATGACTAGGCAAGACCAAATTTTGCACGAGAAACTTAAAACAACTATCGTTTTGAAAGAAAAATAACAGGGTTCATACAGTCAGGAAAAATTTATGTTTTTAAAGATAGTCAGGAAAAGTCAGAAAATGTTAGGAAATTTTTTTGAAACTTGAAGAAAGTCAGGAAGAAGTCAGGAATTTTCATTATCCATGCAAATGATTTCTTTGGTGCCCAGTAGACAACTCTACAAACTGCATGCCCATGTAATACAAGCAGACCAGTATTTATTTGCTTATAAGTTGCTGATAAATTATAGCAGTAGTGGCCATTAAGGGGAGCAAGGGGGCAAAGTGCCCCCCACGTGCCATCGAGTCGGCAAATTCTCGTCAAAATTAGTGGATCAAAAGCCAAATACATGATTTTTTAATAAGAAAATCGGTTGTTTGCTTGAGCCTCAGTTTTCTTGAAAAAACTTTTTCTCATGAAAAATACGTGTAATCGATAAATATTTGAAAGTTTTTGCCGAATACATGTGTTTCTTCTAAAATACTCGACAAATTCATCCCCCGTTTGGCCCCCCTGAAATTTTTTCAAAAACCGCCACTGAAGTACAGCATTGATACCATAGTCTTAGAAGATTGGTCAGTTACATCATTTATTACACTGGGTGGTTCTGGAAAAATATTGTATATTTCTGATGTGTAGTCAGGAAAGATAACTTCATTTTCAAGAAGAAAAGTCAGGAAAAATGTTCGCTCTGAATAGCTACAATTGTGGCTCATGATTTGAGGAAGAATAAAGACCTGTCCAAACACTCCTGACTTTCCACTCGATTCTGCTCTATTTTGATGTTGAGTGAAAATCTACAGCGTTTGGACACCTAGTCGATAGTATTCGAGTGAAGTTTGAATATGTTCAAAACTTACACTCAACACTTCTATTGTTCTAGGTGTTCACAGACATTTGCGTCATACTCTGATCTCAGTGGCATTGCCCCCAGATCCCCTTTCTTGAGCATGTTACAGCAATTAGAGAAATTTCCTACCTCTAAGGAAATTACATCACTTGCCACTAAAGCTGATAAAGGTCTTTGCTAAGAGTCTGATTGAAACGTATTTGCTTCTATGACAAATCTGAATTTCCAGGTATGAGATTAGTTAGGGCCTTTTTAAAAGCATCTTTGAAGGGTTCTACACCAGAAAATGCTCCCAATCCTCAAAATTTTTCTTTCATTTTGAACTAGCATATCCTTTTTTTATATTTCTTGAAAAAGGCTATGGAAAGAGGTAACTCTTTTTGAAAAGTCGAGTGAAAAGTCGAGAGCGTTTCGACAGGCTTCAAGTTTGCGTTCGTGTAGGCATGTTCTTGTTATGTAAGCTTTAGTTGATACTTGCTACTTTGGATCGGCACATTTGAGACTACACGTTTTTTTGTAAGAAACACAGCTCACGGCCAAGCACTAGAAGTTTCTCAATTTTTGGCCACATTTTAGTTCTAAAAGTTTCTTAATTTAGTGAACTAAATTGCTATGAAAGCGCACGGAGAACGTGAATGTAGCAAACTATTTGTCCTATAACAAACAACATCGGTCAGTACGAGTTAGATTCTAAAGCAATGTCATATTCACATTGTTTTGGTACATCGTTGCGTTGAACCAGTTAACGATTTCCATGTCCTATTTATCTAAAGTTTCTTAGCTCTTTCCTTGTAGTTCTAAAAGTTTCTTAAATTTTAGGCTGTCTAGTACTAGGTTGCTTATAAAGTGATTTCTTATATAGAATACGTGCAGTAGGATCTGTGGTTAGACTTTTGATACCTGAAATTGAATAATTGAAGTAGCTTTGTTTGTAGAAAACTTATGGCATATCTTTTATATTATTTCTGGTAATTTAAAGTGTGAGAAAGTATTTCTGAAGAAAGGTAGACAGAGAAAAAGAGAATGCAAAAAGCAGAGCGGCTGTTCTATTAAATCCTTATCATCACATCCATTGTTGCTGTATTTTGTAACATTTCGAAAATATTGTTGAATTTACTGATTAAATGTTTGAAAGGATGGATGGAAAATGGTTAGCCGATGTGGAAGGAGAATCATAAGCTTTTATAATCCATAGTATTTTTAGCATGTTTTTAAAGCACGTATTATCCTCTGACTTGCCGATATGTCATGAATGAACCTCACAGTTCTGTAGTACAACAATTCATTCTCGATCTCGGCTTTAACTTTCAATCTACCATGTGTATGCTAATTTATGTTATCATGTGATATGCATACATTACACTACAGTTTGATGATTTTATCTGTTGTTAGGACTGTGCTGACAAACTTGGACGAAATATTGCAGCATTTAGCATCACTTCTGATAAGCTTTTGCAAAAGTTTGGCAAGGTAGTTTACGACCTTTTCGCAACTTGTGTGACATTATAACAGCATTTTCCAAATGCCTTGCTTGCAGAGTCCAGAAAAAGTCGAACTTTCCCCCGACAGTAACTTCTTTATGTATAACTTTCCTCATTATACAGCATCGATGTAAAGTTTCCTATATTGTCCCTATATTTCCCTCATGCCAAATCACCTAATTTACATGCATAAGAGTTTTCATCAAGTGAGATTTTTTGTAAAATTACTGAGCCTTCCTCAAAACTAGCACACATGTAAGAAATCTTCCTCCGGCTCACTGCCGTGGAGCCGTGACTTTTTCTGGACTCTGCCTTGCTGTTTCGAAAGCTAGCAACTGTACAAAAATGAATGTTAGCGGAAGCACGTTCTACGCAATCAAAAGCATCGCCCTCCCTTCCTAATGATCATCCCACTAGATGATGAGTTGAATCTGGTATTATTCGTATCTTAAGAAGCTAAATTTTGGGCTCCTTCTTAGTTGAGTTGAACCTTGCAAGAATTCTTTTCTCAATTATGTTTGTAATTAGCAATTAACCAGAGAATTATTAACTAGGAAGTGGTAGTTGCGGCGTCACGGGGAGACTGGGGAGAACTCATCCCTACACTTCTCCCCAAGCTCAATTTCCTATTTTGTCCAAATTCGATGAGAAAATGTCAGGGTAAGGGTGAGGGACCTCTAGCAAAGTTTTAAATTGGGTGTGGCAACTAAATTGCGTCATAATTTTAGGGCGTGGCACACAATATTTCCCCCAGTCTGCAATAGTTGGTGCCGCCCCTGGGAAGTAACCAGAAAATTCTCAATAAGGAAATGACCAGAGACTTATCAATTGCAGGAAATCGTACATGAGCAAATGTTACTGAAGCGAATGGCTGACGTCGCAATCCACCTGTATGCAATGACTGCGGTTCTATCACGTGCAACGGACTCCAAAAAGAATGGAATCGAAACTGCTGATGACGAGGTAACGAGGCCATGATTCTTTTACTGAAGCCAAAACATCGAAGGCCTCTAAGGAGTTATGGGGGGAGAAGGGAATTTGCCGTTTTTTTAATTAATGGAAACATGGGGAATATGAGCAAATTTTTTCAAAAGAACTAGGAATCAAAGTGGATCCTGGGGAGCAACTGGCCATTTCTTTTAAGGGAATATTCAAAAAACATTTTTGGGAATAAGGGACATTTTCGAAATTTTTCTAGGAAGTATGGGAGCACAGACCCCCCTGGGAGGCCTCAACATCCATTATTTCACTCTTTTTCTATAAGGAACCCAGCACAAAACATAGCTCCAAAATTTCCTTATTCTTGGACCCGTAGTAACATAATTCTATTGCAGTAGTAAAAGTTCGTTAATACACGTTTTTTTATAAGAAAATCATTATTTTACCTGAGCCTCAATTTTCTTAACTTTTCCCGAAATTGAGCCTGAGATTTTCTTAAATTTTTCTTAGCTTTTTCTGAAATAAACTGACTGAAATGGTTTACACTTTCGTTATTAATATTATATACTTGAATTTGAATTCCATCTTCAACATTTTGAATGCAATAACGACGAAATAGCGATTTTTGGCTAATAACAATACTTAATTGTGGAAATTGAGGCTTGTGATTTTCTTACGATTTTATTAAGTTTTTGACGATTTGAGCCTCATTTTCTTATAAACTTTTTCTTATAGAAAAACGTGTTGTTCCTTAATTTTCACCGCACATTTAGTGCCAAGAAAACATCGAAACGGTGACCTTCACTGCTGGCTAGAACTAAAAATCAAAATCATAGAATAGGTAGGAATGAAGCTTTGTAGATACATCAATGGTATATGTGGCTGCAAATGAATGGAACCGGCTTCCTTATTTTTGATTGCGTGCAGTTATAAAAATTTTAGTTACTTAAATATTTTGGGCTTCTACATGAAGGTTCCTTAATAAGTGGTTCCATATATAAACAAAGTGTAACCCAACGCTAAGGCAATAATCAGAGAACAATACGGAATTATTTGCGTGCATCTATAACACATGTGTCAAACTCGGGCCCGAAATGTAGTGATGATTGGCCTGCCAGATCATATCAAATGTGCGCTAGAGCTGGCCCATGGTTTATGCTGTACCTTTTGTTTCACATTTAATTTCTCATGTGTTTGCAACATGAAGATTTGGTTGTTCCAGATTCTGTGTTTTAACAAAATTAACGTTTGTTTCCATATGAAAGGTTTAACATTACATATCAGTTGCAGTTAATTTTTAATAAATATTGAGTCTGACCCGTGACTTTACTTCACTGCTTAATTTTGGCCAACTGTTAATTTGAGTTTGACACCACTGATCTGTAAGTATCAAAACTCTTCCTGAATAGTGCAAGCAAGTGTCGGGTTCCCCAAGATGGTCGCTAAATGACTCAACACTGTTGATTCAGCTTAGGCCTATTAACTGTTGGCTTAATGTTGTGGCAATGCAGGAGTGTTTTTAGTTGAGTTTTAATGAAAATGAAAACGAAAAAGAGAAAAAAGAATAGTTTCTCAACGCGTGGAGTGTACTTTTTGCAGATCCTTACAACTTTCTTTTTGTGTTCGTTATTAGATCTTGCTGGCAAGGAGATTTTGTAATGAAGCTTTTGAGAAGAACGTACTTCTACTAGACCAAATCAAAAAAGGTTTGAATGCTCTTTGCATACTTATAATGATCAAGTCTGTAAGCTGCATGGAGGCAGGGAGTTATTGTGCTCACAATTGCTCCCAATTGAGGCTGCTTAAAGAGGGTCTCCACAGTCAGTTTCAATCGTAGCAGAATTGCCTGCCGCATCCATACTCCCTCAATCCAGTACAACTGTTTTATATTTCTGAAGGTAGTCACCGGTTTAACTGCCAAAATGATGATAGAAAAAACCCAAAATTCCATTTCATCTTATCATCGAATAATCACTTTAAAATGTATGCAATATTCCTGCAATTTTCTTCATGTATCTGCTTTAAGTTTTAGTCAAAGGGCATGAGTGAGTTCCTCGTATTTAAGCAAGGGTAAATCGGTTCTACATACTTCTTGCGTTGTTAATTCTCTTCGCTTCCCTTATTTCAAATGACACCAAAACATGTTTGGTAATGGAGAAGTATCAGGCAGGGTTGCCACCAAATCAGGGAAATCAGAGTATTCAGGGAAAATCAAGGAGTTTTATTTGCAATCAGAGAAAATCAGGTGAAAATGAGAGATTTTATAGAAAATCAGGGAAAAGCAGATACCCCATAACTGTCCAATGACATGATAAAAAAATAAGTATGAGTTGTAAGATTGTCAGGGAAAATCCAGGAAAAATAAGTAGCATTTCACTGAAAATGTCAGGGAAAATCAAGGAATCTTTTCCTGAAATAGTAATGGCAACCATGTCAGGGGAGGATCCAGTGGGGGGCTGGGGGGCAATGCCCCCAAACGGTATCATTTCCTGTAGAAAACAACAGTGTTATGAAACTTCTTGTATGAAAAAGACAATAAAAGGAATCAGATGTCCCCAAAGTCCAGCTCTGGGTTCTTTTCTGACAAGTATAGTACATCCTCAAGAGCCCCTTACTCTAGTGTCTCTAGTAGAGGGGGAGGTATATGAAAGGGGGTTATGCATGTCGACAAATTTGCAATAGAAAAGGGGTACTGGTAGAAGGTGGTTCATAGCGTTAAATTGTTTTATTAAAACGTAATTCCATTTTCTGCGTGTTCTGTTCATGATCGATTTGTAAAATTTAGTAGAAGGGGGTGTTAATAAGCAATGGGGGAGAGGAAAAATTCTCCTGATGTTAATAGACGGGGGCCCGTCTATTAGAGACGTTAGAGTACTTGTATATCGTGTATATGAACTCCATCCTTGAGTTGTCAGTTGTATTTTTACCGTAGCACAAAATTCTATCGTGTTTTAGGTTCAACCGCCAACGGTGACGAGGAAATCAAAATTATTGCGGACAAGATATTTAAAGCAGGACGACAAATAGTTGAGCATCCTTTATCGGTGTAGAACGTGCTTCTCAATAGCTACAGAATGGTGATGCAAATGAGTAATTCAATTTCCATGAAGAAACGCTTTGAAAACATACCTTGGTCGGTTTTGTCAATAACTACTAGCCTTCAGCGTGTATTATATCACTGAATGCCAGTAAATTAATGAACTTATTCTCGGACAGATTCTTATTCTTATATTGTCAATAGTACCGTGCATCGCTGTTTTTTGTTTTTAATGAATTTTTATGATATAGCAATGAAGTGATACACACTTTTTTCAAGAAAAAAGTTTATAAGAAAATGAGCCTCAAATGGTCAAAATCTTAAGAAAATCTGAAGAAAATCACGAACCTCAATTTCCAAAATGTAATCTTTTTACTGGCCAAAGATCGATATTTCGCCGTTATTGCATTCAAAACGTTAAAGATGGAATTTAAATTCAAGGATGCAATATTAATAACGAAAATGTAAGCCATTTTAGCCAGTGTATTTCAGTAAAAGTTAAGAAAAGGTTAAGAAAGTCTCTCGCTCAATTTCGGGAAAAATTAAGAAAATTGAGTCTCAGGCAAAATTATGGTTTTCTTATAAAAAATACGTGTATTTGGAGTCTCCTTTTGTCGACCTGAGAGCTTCAGAGAGCTTTGTTCGGAAAACATTGCTCATATTTCCACAAGATTATCGTTTTATTTTTGGGTGTCTTGAAGAATCAAGAGTTGATTGAATATTTCCACGCGTTGAATTGTCTGAAGTATATATCAAGGAAAAAAGCGAATTACAGCAACAAATAAATAATAATCCGAATTTTTCACAACACAAATGCTCCCTCGAAGCGTAAATGTCCAATATTAAATGTACTTCTCTCTCTGAGAAGTCTCGTCGTTCTCACGTGTTTCTCGTCTTCTCAATGCTTCATTTTCATATCAAAACACTCGTCTCTTAACTCGTGTCTCAGTTTGTTCTCTTTCTTCTTAATGCGCATGCTCCATGCGAGTTGATCAATTCAATTCAATTCATAACAAGTTGATTAGATTTAAACATGACGCCTTCCTGAGAGAGAGAGAGAGAGA
>OLMO02000003.1:1568021-1595361 GCA_900291935.2 Cassiopea xamachana | reverse complement strand
TCCACCTGTATGCAATGACTGCGGTTCTATCACGTGCAACGGACTCCAAAAAGAATGGAATCGAAACTGCTGATGACGAGGTAACGGGGCCATGATTCTTTTACTGAAGCCAAAACATCGAGGGTCTCCCAAGAGTTATGGGGGAAGAAGGGAATTTGGCGTTTTTATTAATGGAAGCATGGGGGAATATGAGCGAATTTTCCAAGGGAACTAGGGATCAAAGTGGATTCTGTGGAGCAATTCGCCATGTCTTTTAAGGGAATATTCAAAAAACATTTTTGGGAATAAGGGAGATTTTGGAAATTTTTCTAGGTAGTATGGGAGCACAGACCCCCCTGGGGGGCCTCAACATCCAGTATTTCACTCTTTTTTTATAAGGAACCCAGCACAAAGCATAGCTCCAAAATTTCCTTATTCTTGCACCCGTAGTAACATAATTCTATTGCAGTAGTAAAAGTTCCTTAATACACTTTTTTTTATAAGAAAATCATTATTTTACCTCAGCCTCAATTTTCCTAACTTTTCCCGAAATTGAGCCTGAGATTTTCTTAAATTTTTATTAACTTTTACTAAAATAAACTGGCTAAAATGGGTTACACTTTCATTATTGATATTGTGTACTTGAATTTGAATTCCATCTTTAACATTTTGAGTGCAAAAACGACGAAATAGCGATTTTTGGCTAATAAAAACACTTAATTGTGGAAATTGAGCCTCGTGATTTTCTTACGACTGTCGTAAGATTTTGACGATTTGAGCCTCATTTTCTTATAAACTTTTTTCTTATAAAAAAACGTGTTGTTCCTTAATTTTCACCGCACATTTAGTGCCAAGAAAACATCGAAACGGTGACCTTCGCTTCTGGCTAGAACTAAAAATCAAAATCATAGAAAGGTAGGAATGAAGCTTTGTAGATATATCAATGGTAGATGTGGCTGCAAATGAATGGAACCGGCTTCCTTATTTTTGATTGCGTGCAGTTATAAAAATTTTAGTTACTTAAATATTTTGGGCTTCTATATGAAGGTTCCTTATTAAGTGGTTCCCTATATAAACAAAGTGTAACCCAACGCTAAGCCAATAATCAGAGAACAATACGGAATGAGTTACGTGCATCTAGAACACATGTGTCAAACTCGGGCCCGAAATGTAATGATGATTGGCCTGCCAGATCATATCAAATGTGCGCTAGACCTGGCCCGTGGTTTATGCTGTAACTTTTATTTCACATTTAATTTCTCATGTGTTTGCAACATCAAGATTTGGTTGTTCCAGATTCTGTGTTTCAGCAAAATTAACGTTTGTTTCCATATGAAAGGTTAAACATTACATATCAGTTGCAGTTGATTTTCAATAAATACTGAGTCTGGCCCGTGACTTTACTTCACTGCTTAATTTTAGCCAACTGTTAATTTGAGTTTGACACCACTGATCTGTAAGTATCAAGACTCTTCCTGAATAGTGCAAGCAAGTATCGGGTTCCCCAAGATGGTGGCTAAATGACTCGCACTGTTGATTCAACTTAGGCCTAGTAACTGTTGGCGTAATGTTGTGGCAATGCAGGAGTGTTTTAGTTGAGTTTTAATGAAAGAGAAAACGAAAAAAAGAAAATAAAATAAAGAATAGTTTCTTAACGCGTGGAGTGTACTTTTTGCAGATCCTTACAACTTTCTTTTTGTGTTCGTTATTAGATCTTGCTTGCAAGGAGATTTTGTAATGAAGCTTTTGAGAAGAACGTGCTTCTACTAGACCAAATCAAAAAAGGTTTGAATGTTCTTTACATACTTTTAATGATCAAACCTGTAAGCTGCATGGAGGCAGGGAGTTATTGTGCTCACAATTGCTCCCAATTGAGGCTGCTTAAAGAGGGCCTCCACAGTCAGTTTCAATCGTAGCAGAATTGCCTGCCGCATCCATAACCCCTTAATCCTGTACAACTCTTTTATACTTCTGAATGTAGTCACCGGTTTAGCTGCCAATGATGATAGAAAAACCCAAAATTCCATTTCATCTTATCATCGAATAATCACTTTAAAATGTATGCAATATTCCTGCAATTTTCTTCATGTATCTGCTTTAAGTTTTAGTCAAAGGGCATGGGTGAGTTCCTCGTATTTAAGCAAGGGTAAATCGATTCTACATACTTCTTGCGTTGTTAATTCTCTTCGCTTCCCTTATTTCAAATGACACCAAAACATGTTTGGTAATGGAGAAGTATCAGGCAGGGTTGCCACCAAATCAGGGAAATCAGAGTATTCAGGGAATATCAGGGAGTTTTGTTTACAATCAGGGAAAATCAGTGGAAAATGAGAGATTTCTTAGAATATCAGGGAAAATCAGATACCCCATAACTGTCCAATGACATGATAAAAAAATAAGTATGAGTTGTAAGATTATCAGGGAAAATCCAGGAAAAATAAGTAGCATTTCACTGAAAATGTCAGGGAAAATCAAGGAATCTTTTCCTGAAATAGTAATGGCAACCATGTCATGGGAGGACCCAGTGGGGGGCTGGGGGGCAATGCCCCCCAAACGGTATCATTTCCTGTAGAACACAACAGTGTTATGAAACTTCTTGTATGAAAAAGACAATAGAAGGAATCAGATGCCCCCCAAAGTCCAGCTATGGATCCTTTTGTGACAAGTATAGTACATTCAGCCAATTTTCAATAACAAGAGGGCCTGATTGAAGGGGGTATGCAGTCGACGAGTTTTCAATAGAAAAGGGGTGCTAGTAGAAGGTGGTTCATAGTGTTAAATTGTTTTATTGAAAAGTAATTCAATTTTCTGCGTGTTCTTTTCATGATCGATTTTTGCAAAATTTAGTAGAAGGGGTGTTAATAAGCAATGGGGGAGAGGAAAAATTCTCCCGAAGTTAATAGACGGGGGGCCCGTCTATTAGAGACGTTAGAGTACTTGTATATCGTGTATATGAACTCCATCCTTGAGTTGTCAGTTGTATTTTTACCGTAGCACAAAATTCTATCATGTTTTAGGTTCAACCGCCAACGGTGACGAGGAAATCAAAATTATTGCGGACAAGATATTTAAAGCAGGACGACAGATAGTTGAGCATCCTTTATCGGTGTAGAACGTGCTTCTCAATAGCTACAGAATGGTGATGCAAATGAGTAATTCAATTTCCATGAAGAAACGCTTTGAAAACATACCTTGGTCGGTTTTGTCAACAACTACTAGCCTTCAGCGTGTATTATATCACTGAATGCCAGTAAAGTAATGAATTTATTCTCGGACAGAATCTTATTCTTATTTTGTCAATAGTACCGTGCATCGCTGTTTTTTGTTTTAAATGAATTTTTATGATATAGCAATGAAGTGATACACGCTTTTTTTCATAAGAAAAACGTTTATAAGAAAATGAGGCTCAAATCGTCAAAATCTTAAGAAAATTACGAGGCTCAATTTCCAAAATTTAGTGTTTTTATTGGCCAAAAATTGATATTTCGCCGTTATTGCATTCAAAACGTTAAAAATAGAATTTAAATTCAAGTATACCATATTAATATCGAATGTGTAAACCATTTTAGCCAGTTTGTTCTAGTAACAGTTAAGAAAAGTAAAAGTCTCTGGCTCAATTTCGGGAAAAATTAAGAAAATTGAGTCTCAGGCAAAATTATGGTTTTCTTATAAAAAATACGTGCATTTGGAGTCTCCTTTTGTCGACCTGAGAGTTTCAGAGAGCTTTGTTCGGAAAACATTGCTCATATTTCCCCAAGATTATCGTTTTATTTTTGGGTTTCTTGAAGAATCAAGAGTTGATTGAATAATTCCGCGCGTTGAATTGTCTGAAGTACATATCATGGAAAAATGCGAATTACAGCAACAAATAAATAATAATCCGAATTTTTCACAACACAAATGCTCCTTCGAAGCGTTAATGTCCAATATTAAATGTTTTTCTCTTTCTGAGAAGTCTCTTCGTTCTCACGTATTTCTCGTCTTCTCGATGCTTCATTTTCATCTCAAAACACTCGTCTCTTCTTAACTCGTGTCTCAGTTTGTTCTCTTTCTTCTTAATGCGCATGCTCCATGCGAGTTGATCAATTCAATTCAATTCATAACAAGCTGATTAGATTTAAACACGACCCCTTCCTTGATTTGGTATCAACAAGTGAGTGTCACAGCTTGACAATTGATTGACGCTCGAAAACAAAGCTTACTGCACCTCAGATAGACCTTACGGAGCGACGATTTATTCGATTCATGCATTCATACTAGCTCAAACGTGATCCGATACATACCATATTCACAGCGGAGTGATTTCACTCCGTACAGGCGATACGGAGCATATCGGATTCATCCGGTATAGTGTGAATGGAAGGCCTATCTGATGTAGGAAGTAATCCGATATGTGATGAACCCGGTATAGTGTGAATGGGCCTATGCCTTATGTCTTTTCTCACCAGGACAAATGTGCTGTGAAACCCCAAAATTCTAATCTACCAGCATCCCGACGTTATTTTAGCACAGTGCTTCTCAAATATTTTTTGCCAAGCCCCCCTCACAGGAAAATAAAACATTTTGCGCCCCCCAATAACAATGGATATGACCAATATCTATAAAAATCGTACAAGTATACCCGTCCCCGGGGCTATACGCACCACCTCCAGCATCTCCTCTCACCTCCCAAGGGGGGGGCGCCCTACTATTTGAGAAACGCTGTTTTAGAAAGATGTCTTAGAACAACAGCAACAGCACACAATTATTTGAATTTCTTAAAAACATTGGTGTAATCAACTCACATATTGAGACTGGCCCATGACGGCACATTTTGTCAGCCTATGCAACAAATTCAAGTGAAACTTTGAGTCTTGATGACATACCCTGAACACGCCGAACATAATAAGGAAGTTTGCTTGCAGAGCTAGAGCAAGTTTTTTGAATAAAGAATGTCTGGGCAATCCTCTAGCAAGTCCGTAGTCAGGCCTGTACTTCAGGAGTGGCAAAATTGTCCAAGTGGAATCACGTGGTACAAAATCTGTGAGCTTATTTCATACTTTATGTTGTCACAGTCAAATGGATAGTGTGCACAGGAAAAAATTGAACATTCTAGTATCCCACAAAGATTAAGGTTGACTTCAACCAAAGTTTCAGGAGAGATCTCCTAAGCGACGAAGATAAAGTAACTGCTAAATACTGCAAAAAGACTTCCCAAGGGGTGGCAAAAAGCTGACACCTTGTTGCCCAGGGGTGTCAGTTGCCACCCCATGTCACCCCGTGGCTACGGGCCTGTTCTCTAGACACCTGAGAATTTCCTAGATTTTCCCTTGAAAATTTCATTTCCTTTTTATTTCCCTGTTATCAGCAAAATTTCCTTGAAAGGAAATATCCTTGAAAGTGGAAATACGACCGACAAGGATACCTAATGAGGCTCTGCTTATTTTCTATGCAAATCCAGGCCCGTTTTTGCAGTCGGTAAATCATCAACTTCGCCATTTTTGTCGGCAGATGCTTTTCTTTTTTATTATGTCTGTTCTTGGGTCTAACTTAATGCCCATTAGTTCATACATCCAGGAACAGGAAAAAGTCGAAAATGGGGGCATATGTACTCAGGAGCAGGGGTGATTTCTAGGGGGCGGAGCTCCCTTGTTACAATTTCTGCTCAATTTGGGGGGCTCAGCCCCCCTAGAATTCTTGCATTGGCTTGGTTTTTCAGAGTTATTGGCCTTGCTTCCAAGAGCTATGATCAACTGTGGACTGATATGTCTTATTATTGATTATACTATATAAGCATTAAACTAAGTTGACATGTTTCCATCTTTGGAAATATGGGCGTGGTTTTAGCTGGGCCAAACCCAAACTGTGGGCGTGGTTGTGCCTAGAGCCCCCCTTGTTAAAATTTTCAGAAATCACCACTGTTCAGGAGTACACTAAAAAGTAAGAAATTACACTGGGTAAGCGGACATGGGGAAACTTTACATAAGCAATTGTGAAGTGAAAGGTGGGGAAACCTGTCTTTTGTGCCGCCCTGGTTCCTACCCACATACCTACATCAAAATAAGAAGAAATTCTTCGTCTGCTAGTCAGTGAAAACTGCAAAAGTGCAGGCTATGATTGAAATTGTGTGATTATTTCATATGAGATATCCCAATTTCCCACTTGCACGTCGCAAGATTTGCTCCATCCTCTCTCCGCATGACCTAGAACCATTTTGACGTCAGGTTATGGTGGAAAGCTGTGGTTATTATCGTCCAGGGATATGGAGATTTGCGTATGTGAACCCTGCGACAATGGCGAGTATTACGCTATACCAACAATTAATTCACTGTTTAAAGCACCTCAAATAGCCCCTTGAGTCACGATAGTTTAAATATAGGATTGCGTGAGGTGGAAATTGCTTTATGCCTGTATCAGCATTTTTTGTAGTTTTTTATGCGTATATCAGCAAAACAATGCTTTGCTTTCGTTTTTGTCGGCTATAGTTGTGCGCCAGAAAAAAAGCATTCAAGAAAAGAAACGGTTTCTTCATTGTCATTACTGCATGGAAACTGAGATGAATAATAAGTGGTTAAGAAATGAAAAATGACGAATTACCAACTCAACCTGCAACTTTGACCTTTCAATTTCTATAGTCGATTGTAGCCACTGCGCAGGCGATTGAGTCATTCGATGCTCAATAACATCTGTTTCGTCGAGCAAGTTTTGTCACGTTTTAGTAGAGCGTGTTAGCAATACTCAGAGGAAAACCTTTGAATTTAAAACCGCGTGTCTTCCGTTATCCAGTAAAGCTAATTGTCCAGCAATCATGAATTCTTCTGTCTTCAATATAGGCTTTAAAAACAATCTTTTCTCGTCTGTGCCATTCATCGCTAGTGTTTACAACTGCTGGAGAATGAAGCGTGAAGTACACGCTCTTTTATAAGGACCCTAGCTCAAGGCCTAATTCTAAAAGTTCCGTTTATTGGACCTCTTTTACCACATTCTAGTACTAAAAGTTCTTAACTTTCACTGCACATATAGTACTATAAAAGTGGCGCAGGCACAAAGAAATGTCAAAATTCGGAATTTTGCCTTTACTGTTTGGCTAGAAGTGAAGACTACAACGCAAATAGGAAGCAAAGAAGTTTATAAATGTATCCATGCGAGTTGTGGCTGCAAATGAATGGAACCGGTTTCCTAATTCTTGATTATTTGCAGTTACAAAATGTTCTAAGCTTGAAAAGGTCCTTAGCTTTCTATCCGTTAGTAGTATAAGTTCCTTAAATATTTCGGCCGTCTACATGTAGGTTCATTATAAAGTGGTTTCTTATAAAAAGACGTGTATGAAGTCAAATATTTGTTACGGTGAGGCTTGTGAAATCAAAAAACAACTACTTACTTTGTGGGTTTCAAATATTCTTATCTTAAAAACTGATGGGAATCAAGGCACCAGGCACGTCTTGCTTTTCAAGTCTTCCGCACGGGGATGTGAAGAGACTCTTTCCATTGGGAGGGAGGCGTATTGAACAAATACTGTTACTGAAGAAAATGTAACAGAAAACACAGTGACTAACTCTCTTGCATCATGGCCAACTTTTGACCAACTTTCTTGCAATTTCAGACATATTTGGACCACGTGATGTCACCACGCCCCCCAATAGGCACATCGTTACTTCCGGACAAGGTTGGGGAGAGTAGGACGCTTGGAGTACAAGGCTGGTTGGTGTGATCACCCTGTGCACGTGTCATTTTATTTCATTTCATAAATTTATTTACTGTTGGTAGACTAGAAACAGCTTTATAAACTAATTAAAACCAACATACGAGAATCCTAACAAACCAGTGACTTAATTAACATAGAAAAATGAATTAAAATAAATTAGAATAAGTATACTAATAACTAGTTTTTGCAGATATTCCACATGCAATGAGCTCCATTCCAGGAACTGATTTTTTGTTTGAATATGACTAAGCTCTTTGCAGTTTTAATTTCATCACTGAGGCTATGACGTCTATTTCATCATGAGGCGTGGCTAAAGAACGCAAAAGAAGCAATATTTGTCTTTTTCATGAAAGTAATTCATTATAACCAAAAAAATTTATATATGGTATGACACCAGTGATGTGCGGAGACACCTTCTGTTGAGGGGGGGGCGTTCTGACCAATTGGCCAACTATTGTTCCTAAATTGTTACTAAAGAAGAAAAGGTCACAGAAAATACTGTTGCCAACCCTTTTGCTGCCTGGCTAACTTTTGACTAACTTTTTTTGCAAGCTTGAAAATATTGGGGGCGCGACACCCCCCATCGGCACATCCCAGTATGACACTAACATCATATTTTTTGTCGTGTCGATATGCTTTCCCCCCTTGCCCTTCTCTTGTCAAAGTGCCCCTGCTATGTTCAGCCTTGTCTTCCTATAAGTAAATTCATGAGCTTTGATAAATTAAATATCAGTCAAAACTGCTTTCATAAGCGGACTGACTTGGGAGGACAGTAGCCAGTGGGGGGCGATGATGGGTCTGCCCATGTAATTAATGAGGTGGTGCTCTATAAGATCATTTTGAATTCTACATCCATGCCCCCAATCGAGTACAGCTATCTACGGGCTGTGACATGAGACTTAGGCAGTAAAAAAGCAGATACACAGGAAAAGTTGCTCTTTGGAACCTAGTATTAAAGGGGCCCCGTTTATAAAGTTTCAAAATCATTACCAAACACCAGGGTTTTTTCTAATAGCGCGTAGTTTTACTCTTTTGTGCTTAATTGTAGGGGGTTATAGTGTACTTTTTGAAGTCTTTCACCCCTCATAGCATTTTATAATGTCCCCCCATTTTAGCAAAATGTCGTCAGCATCACATTCAGCAAAATTTTCACCGTCATTTTCATCCCATTATTCATGAGTCAACCTCCATCAAGCACTTCACAATCCGTGACAGGTGGAACACTGTCTACCACTCCATCCAATTTTCGCTTAAACACCATCTGGTGGGATCATAAACTCTTCTACTTCCTTCAGGGTTGTTGCGATTGTCCTAGTAGGTCATTTTATTACCACCCCTCCATTCGATGAAAATCTAGAAAATTATCCACCTCCTGCTAATTCCACCCCCTATAATTAAGCACAAAAGAGTCCACAAAATGTGTATTTCCAAAAAACTTTTGTAGTTCAAACGAAAAACATATGCAATTCACAAGGTTGTTATTTAGTGGCTCATGGGTGTAAGAAAGTAAATAGCAATTAAAATGGTAGATTTAGGTATGAACAGAAAGGAGAAGTGCAACCATAAATGGAATGGTTAGAGGTCAAGCCCGTAGCCACGCCTGTGTTTCAGGGGTGGAAAAATTGTCCTCGAGAAATCATGCGGTACAAAATCTGAAAGCTTATTTCATATTTTATGTTATCGCAATCCAATTGATAATGTGTGTGCAGGAAATATTACATTTTTTAGTATGTCACAAAGACCAAAATTGAGCTTTTCATAATGTCAGGCGATATCTCTTTAATCAAAACAATAATGCAACAATGAGAAGGGTACAAAGACATTCTCAGGGGTGGCAGAAAGCTGGCATCCTATTGCCCAGGGGTTGTATTTGCTACCCCATGGCTATGGGCTTGTTAGACGTAGTAGCATTTATCTACCTCTTCTAGCCAAAAGCAGGTTGTTCAATCCCATGTGCTACCAAAATAACACAGCATCGTTGAACTTTATGTGCAGTTTTAACTTTTTCTTTAAAAAAACCTGCTGGCCGCTTCCATTTATTGGCACCACCTGAATAAAGAATTTTGCATAAATCGAGCCCCCAATTAGGCATGACGTCAGGTCTGTCTGAAGGATGATTTTCTGAAAGTGACGTTCAGACGAATGTGCTAGTAAGTCTTTGACAATATTATCAATTGTTCTTTCCTCTTAGGAAAAAGTATTCAAAGCGTTCATTATACAGAGGGTGATAAAGTCTGCGTTCATTATCTGCAACAATTCGCCGAGACGATCGTTCGATCTTAACATAATTGATACTTGGATTTTTCCGCTATTCTCGAAGGTAAACAGTCATCACACCTCGGATGGCCTAGCAACCTTTCGCAACCTCTAACTGCCACTTTGGGATTTTCGTGCTTGTTTTACGAGAAGGATATCAGTTGATGTTGCACTGAAAGAAACTGAGTCATGCTTGGAAGATAACAGTAAGTCGTTTGTCTTTCATGTTTTTTGAAATTTTGTTGTCGGTTGTCGTTCTCTCCTAATGTTTCAGAAATGAATGGCAACTTTTTGGTTTGTTAGCTTTGTGGCCACAGCATTCATAGTTAAATAGGAGTAACTGCCAGGGAGATAGCTGCTACAATTTGGCGATGTTTAAATTTTGCAAGGGTATAGCGTTCTCATGTCTGAAGTAAGCTAGAAGGAATAGGCAACATTTTTAACTCCATGGAGAGCCGACGTTACTGTTAGGAATCTTTCAATCCTTAACAGGCTGCCGATCAAATCTGTCAGCTAACAAACTACAAACAACTCTGTTCTTTTTATCCCATTGCACCATTGGACATAAATGGCAGTGCTTTCTATTTTCTTAAACAAGAAAGGTAATTTGCAAGCGGTCTCCCAGTGCCCTAGCAACTTCTCACATGTTATCAACACAAAGACTAACAAAGTTTGCTTTTATGTTACTTACAAAGCAAACTTTGTTTATTGTAACGATGCTGATTGTCAACACTTTTATAGTGATTTAAAACACAGCAAGCAGTATTTCATCACACTTAGTATCTGATTTAGCTGTTATGGTTATGTTTTAACTTGAGTCAATGATTTTTCGCTGCAATAAATAGTAGTTAGACTACTCCACCATCATTCTATTTCCCGTTTACTAATGAAGCTACTGCAATTTGTTATGGTGTCCTCTTACCAGATTTCGTTCTTTAATTTTCACATAGCTAACTATGATTTTTGAGGAACAGAAACTATTCCTTATAAATATAGAATGATGTTGACATCACAGCAGGAAGTGTTGAAATGTCTTCTTGTTGGCCCCAGAGGAAGTACACTACCCACTTCACCGTTCATTGCTCTTTACTAGTTCTAGCATTTACTTTGTTGCGGTTACGGGTCGTTGATAACACATGCAATATTATCTTATCCCATTGCATCTTATCATCAATCATTCGCCGTATTATCGTAATCGTGATCAAACTTTGCGTCCTGCAATTTTGAAAGGTGCATCGCTGCACAAACGAATGATATTCAATGCCCATTCAAACTGACAAAATCGAACGGGGTGTTACATGGCTTGCATTGGTCACAAATTATTAATGAATAGTATGCACACATATATTTATGCTTTGTATTTCAACTGTCAATGGCCTAGTGATTTCAATCAAATATTCAATGCATCTCTGCATGTGGTTTTCTTCTTTTGAAGTTGTTTGCCCAGCTTGTTCATTATTGTCATCTTAGATTTAATTTGCTTCGATCATCAAATTTTCAATGCATTCTGTTTACTTGTTTCAGCTTTTCCCTCAATATTGCTTTGACACTTTCCTGAGGATGTCAGCCAGTTAAAGTCAGTGAGTGCAATCCCCCACTACCCTTGGCCAAAGGGGCAATGGGTTGAGATGTGCTCTTTTGAGTACAGTTAGTAATTATCACCATCAATATTGTTTATTAGCATCATCATCATCATCATCATCTTGTCTTGTCATTCCCATTTTGCCCCCAAAGGGGGCCTAGGACTGACCCTAGGGTCAGTTTTTGCCTGTAATTTGTTTAAAAGAGGTGATCAAGTCGGTACACTCAATCCACTCTGTAACCCCAACAGTTACTAGGCAGAGCCGTAGCATGAGCCATTGAGTCTGCTTTTCACTGAAGGGGCCTGGTTGGACAGTCTGCCACAAGTCATCAATGTCTGCCCTACTTCTGAATCTCTGTGATATAAACCACTATCAACTTAAGGGCAGCTGTTTCTCTTTGTCCGCTTGCCACTATGTGGAGGTCTCCAACCATGGGCTAACCATCATCGTCTTGTCTTGTCTTGTCTTTCCCATTTCGCCCCCAAAGGGGGCCTAGGACTGACCCTAGGGTCAGTTTTCGCCTGTAATTTGTTTAAAAGAGGTGATCAAGTTGGCTACACTCAATCCACTCTGTAACCCCAACAGTTACTAGGCAGAGCTGCAGTGTGAGCCATTGAGTCCGCTTTTCACTGAAGGGGCCTGGTTGGACAGTTTGCCACAGTTCATCAACATCTGCCCTAGTTTTGAATTTCTGTGATATAAACCACTATCAGCTTAAGGGCAGCTGTTTCTCTGTGCCTGCTTGCCACCACGTTGAGGTCTCCAACCATGGGCTAGCAAATTTTGGCATTCTAGTTCTAATCATCATCATCATGATTATAGTACTAAAAGTTTCTTAATTGGCTTCTTATTTTTGAGACCGAAACTCACCGTATTTTTTGAAAGTCAAACACTTCTGGGTGATATAACCAACATCACAAAAAATATCACAATAACCAGTTAACATCTTTTCCAAACAAAAATCATACAAATTAACAAATGGAAGCAATTCAATGTACTCTTTATTAGACAAATTGATATTGCACAGTTTCTTAATTTTTCTTTAACAAAGTGCTAGGGTTTCTTAATTTTTTGTATTTGAAAATTGTGTAATAAAAGTCTGCAAGATTAAGTTATCTACCCAATGTTTTTCCCAACGAGTTGATAGAAGAGTAGAATTGCATTTCCTTTTGCAGAAACTATTATGACCTGCCAGCCATTGATTTAACTTCCTTTCCTTTATTAATTTACACACAGGCAGTCCACCATTGCACATTGTGGTGGTTTTGACATCGATGTTTAAAGCTTTGACCATGCCATCCCATTGATAACAGCATTTCTTGTAATTACATTAGATTAGCAGCTGAAGCATTTTTTCTATGATTCTACTACTTAGCTATTTGTTGAATGCCATGTTATTTGAACAAAAGCTTGCTATTTTGTGTAGTATGTAAGTTGTTTGAAAGATTTACTTTCCAACAATCTTTTCAAAGTGTCATTTGTTTCTCTACCCATTATTGCTTTAATTATCTTTCACTAACAACATTAATCACCCAATCCATGAACTTTAGCTCACAAATCATTGTTCATCCCAAGAACTTCTCAAGTATGAAACTCATTGCTATACGCTACTTTCCGCAAGTGCTAAAACTTATCTTCTTTCAACTCCAACATCAGCAGACTTGATATTTTCTCCCTATCTACTTAACCTTTCTCCCTTTTCTTAGCTTTTCCTTTGTCAGGACATTGTTGTAGGCCCTGGGGTTTTCCCCTGATATTACCTACTAGAAAAAATCAACCTGTCATAGTCATTAATTAGTTTCATTTATCATTGCTTATGTTTTCTTTTCTTTTCCATTATGCTCCAGTTTGGACATAATTTTCAGTTTCAAGCACTTCACTCTATTACTATTCTTGATTCTTGCTACACTCCCCTCACAGGATGTGGAGTTGCAGGGTGAGTGGCCCAGTGGCCCAGCCAGTTCTAGTTAAGCATGGCTGTTTACGGTCAAAAACTGGATGGGCGACCTCCAGATGAACGACCAAAACAGCTCACTCTGCGGTCCTTCGGAAGGAACATTAAGCTAGGGGTCCCTTACCTGGATGCGGCATGCATAGTAGGCCTAAATTAGCTGAAGAAGCTAGGTATAACAGCCTACTCAAAGTAAAGTAAACAACAACAACAGCAACAACAATGACAACTGACCATGGAGTCAATCGATTGGTCAGTAGTTTAAAAGAAGTTACTAGGCCAGCTACACTCATTCCACTCTGTTGCCCTAACAGTTGCTGAGAAGAGCTGGAATGTGAATCACTGAGTCTGCTTTTCACTGAAGGGCTCCTGGCTGGACACTTTGGTACAGTCATTAACATCTGACCCGATTCTGAGCTCTGTTGGAAAATTCTATGTCATCTCAAGGACAGTTGTGTTTCATTGTCTGCTTACTATCAAGAGAATAAAAGCCCCCATTCTTCATAGAGTGCCCCTCCAGTTACAGTTTTTGCAGTGTTCTCCCCCCAGAAGATGATCATCCCTATCTTCATGTTTGTCATTTTTGTCATATTTCATATTTGAGTACTTATTGCAGAAAAATGAGGTCCCTTCTTTACATTTCCTCATAACTATGATCAGGGGTGATTTACAGGGGAGGCTCAGGGGGCAGAGCCCTCCTAGTGAAAATTCTTGTTCAATTTGGGGGTCTTAGCCCCCCAAGCTTTTTGTGTTAACCTTGCTTTTCATAGTGTTTTTACCTTGCTTCCAATGTTTTGTATTTTATTGCTATGATAAATATCCTCACTGCTACATGGCTATTAAGATCTCTCTAAATTAGACTAAATTATAATGTCTTGATCTTTAAGGATATGGGCATGGCTGAAATTGGGCCACACCCACTTTATGAAATTGCACCTAGAGCCCCCCTTGTTAAAATTTTTAGAAATTAACCCTTGCTAATCATCAAGAACTTCTGTGCAGTTTTTGCTAACATCGCTTGACCACTCTTTTATGCAGTTTCCATATTTTCAAGGCATATGGTGTTGCAACAGCCTAGTTTTGTATCCTATTAAGAAATTCAATTCTTTTTTGCAAATCTCATCAAATTGATGCCACTTGAGCCAATTGTAAGCTGACAAGTTAATTGAGATACCAAAATTAGAACTCTCTTCAATATCACCTGCTTTGCATGGCAAAAATTGTTTTTGATTGTTTATATGAATTAGGATCTTCTTGTCATGGTTGCTCTCAACCTAGCAGCCTCATCTTATTTTCTACCGCTTTTCCTAGCTTTGCTTTATGTAATGATAAAAGTGCTCATGCTTTAAGGTGAATCTTTTCATATTTCACATACAATTCTTTTGTTTCTCTGAATGTATTGAATATTTCGCCTCATTACCTGGTAGATCACAATCCCTAAGCTACACTAGCCTTAAAGTAGAGTGAGAAAGTTTTTGACAATACTATGACTTTGGAATGGTAGACAGATACATTCGTTTATCTGTGTCGCATTGCAAAAGAAATTCTATCTGATTTGCTTACAGCAGTTCGTCTTTTGGAAAGTTGGTATTCAAACTGAATGTGTACCTTGAAAAATGTAGCTTCAGGTGGAATTTTGCAAATTGTTAACTTAAAGTGTCTTTTTTCTACTGTGGAGGAGTTGCAACATAATTCTTCAGCATTTGTTTGGCAACATGTACTCTAGACCTCCTGAGGTGGAACACTGAAATGGATTGTCCTCCTTATAGCGTGTTGTTAAATCTACATATTTTGACCTGCCCTGACACGTGCTGCAACACGCTTCATGTGCTAAGCTCTATCGTTAAGCTGCATCGAAAGCAATTATTTGAAATGGTAGTCACCACTATTCAACTAAAGCGTGTGAATGGGACAAAACAGACGGCAAAGGCCTTTGTGAATAGTGTCCGGTAATGGTGTAGAAACGTTGACCGCATAAACTTGGATGTTGAACTTTGTATTCGGGGCTTTGTTCGGTATTTAATGAGATTAAAAATATCATTAAAGATAGCTTGGGAATTTAGAGAGATTCAATATATAAGAATCAATACCAGTGCCCAGGGACGCCTACCAGTGGTGTGCCGAAGTGGGAGATGTTAAGGGGTGCCCGCACTTCTTGCCGAAGCCGTCGGTAGCCATTTGGATTTTCGGTAATTTTTTGTTGGTAACAGCTAGTGTTGAGATCATCGCTTGTCTATAATTCTGGGAGATTTACTAGTTTATCGGTAAACATGTTCTGCTAACCTCTTCCCCCCACTCAAATATCCTGCATGCCACTGATGCCTGCACAAGAAGCCAGTAGAGTGGAAAGGTTTACCCCAGGAAGCCCAACATATGATTTTTTTATTATATCATTTACTCTAGAGTACCGAATAGTCGTCCTCTCCCGATTATTAATTTTTCAAATTTTTTCCAATCCCTCATCGCTATTCCAACCCCGCCTTTTATCAAATTTAGAGAATCTGAAATCAAGTCTCAGAGAATCTGTTCACTGCAGCGCGCATAGAAGTAGAAACCGCATACAGAAGTACAAGGAACAGTTGTATATATATAGTTTTGTTTATTTGACATATCTACTTCAACAATCTGTGTTTTCTATTTTCTATCCCAGACATTTTGCCACCCCCTTTTATTCCATTACCCCCTTTTATTAGTTTTCCAAAAATTTTCCAACCCCCCAATTATCCCCCCCGATTACTCGGTACTCTAGAGTGCGTATCTTGGTGGTGATAATAAATATCAAGCTTTGCTTTGGTAGCCAATTCTTTATGTACAATCTGCCTCGTAATACAGCATCGATAGCAAGTTTCTCATGCTACCCTCCATTCTAGCCCTGCCAAATTACTTCATTTGCATGCACCAGAATTTTTATCAAACCATATTTTTTATAAAATTACTGGGCTTTCCTCAAAACTGGCGTAAATTTAGGAAACCTTCCTCCTCCGGCTCACAGCCGTGGAGCTGTGACTTTTTCTGCACTCTGCTCAAAAGGCGCACATCGCCCCCCTTGACCCCACTGGCGGAGGCATCCTTCCCATTACCACCACCACCACCAGGTGAAGGGTTGCAGGTAATTTTGAGCTACTTCCATTTTAGTTCCTCACGTGGCATCACGGGCATTGATGAAATTTGAATTTTGAAAAACGATAGTGATGGAATGTCTGCGTGAGGTTTATCACCAGACTCATATACAACACTATATAAGCAGTCCTTTGGAAACGCACCATTTGAAACATAGAACTGTTAAAAGAAAGACGAGGGATTTTGATTGTCAAAATTGGTGATCATCGGAGGCACTTATTGGCAGACTTAATTTACAAATTTTGTGATCAGCATTTGTCCTCAAGATGTTGAGCTTCTGCACATATGAACTTAAGCTCTCCTTATTAATTCGCAATTGTTTGGTAAATTTTCTATGTTGTGCTTTATTCCAGTTAATTCTTTTGCGGTAGATTTGGGAATTTTTTGTGGACATCTTGTTGCAAGGTCGATTTGATTGATAATTACATTTTTATCCTCTTGATCTGACATTTTCATAATTCTTGTTCCTAGGCCTGCCGTTTGCGTTCATCAGACATCATGGGGCTGAACTTATTAGCACAAGTTTCAATGTCAAAGCCTGTCATATATGCTGAAGGCCTTTTCATATCATGCTCCTTGCAAAACGAGAAATTTGTGCCAGAGCAAGGCATTGATAAACACGATATTTTGACCATACTTAATGGAGAGTTCTTTGATCATGGTACAGATTTCGTAGAGGATTTTACGGTAAGATATGTGCATACTTTTTAAATAAGAACATTATCGATAACTGCCAACTTCGCTGAAATTTAAATACTCCAAGACTTAAGCTTCGTCATAAGTAGATTTTTTGTCCATTCTGGTTTTTGACTTATTTTTTGCTGTAGATAGCATAGGTATCCAATCTTGATTGGCTAACGAAGGAATCACCATCGAAGGATTCCTGCCAAAAATGTTGCGAGAATTTGTTGAAAAGCATCGAGAAGTGTGTTTTCATGGTAAAAAGTGTGCTTTCTTTGCGAAAAAGCAGATAACACATAGTTTCGAATAATTGAAAAATGTTTTTCAAACATGTTCAGATGGCTTCAATTCAAATTTCCAGAAGCATTTTTATATCTTGCGTAGATCAAAAGTTATCGACATTTCAACCAATCCATCTTTTCTTTTAAGTCGATAGCTTTTGTTGACTTAAAATTCGATAAATTAATGTATTAACAAAAACTGTACAAAGTGATATAGTTACATAGTTACATGCTATTTTATAATGGTAATGATCCAAAAGATGCCAGACTGAATGGTCAGCTCCTGTGCATTTTCACCTCATCAAATCTGGCCCCCTTTGCATAAAGTTTGGACACTCCTAAACAGGTGGACTAACTTCAAAGTTTCACATAGAGATACGTGCTAGAAAGAGCCCCCCTAGCTATCAATTTACTTTTACACCACTGGACTTGGTTCTCTCTCTGGCTTTACTACCCTGAGATTGTAATAGGACTGTGCAAGCACAGGAGGATAGAAACATTGTTATGTCGTGTGGTACAGTAAAAGTTGGTAGTGTATTTGAACAGTACTAGACCCTTGAAAATATTTTGCTCGGAGACCCGTTCACTCTTAACGTTTTCTACATTCCCTTGTAAATTTACATTTCACATTGAATAATGTTAGGAGCCTGCCTCTTAAAAGCTAGCGAAGGTCCCTTTCAGAGCCTAAAAACGTAAGGGTCCTTTTGAGTTGTAACCACCCTAGTCTACTTCGGTTTGGTCAGGGTTCATACTGAACCTGAAAAACCTGGAAAATCTGGAAAATAGGCCATTTTTACGAAAAGCCAGGGCAAACATGGAATAGGCAAGGAAATTTCTGTAACATTTATGCAAGTCAGGGAAAAGTCAGGTAAAACAAATTTTTTAGTCCACATATCGTTTTAATTGACTCGTGCATAGCTGTTCGTAAAGTAGTTGTTCCATTTGCTGTCAGTAAATGTAAACTGTATCACTTTGCGTAGTGTTGTAGTAAGTATATGTAATTTTCCTATCTATTAGATTCTATTTTCTGTCGCTATTTTTGTAAGTATGTAAGGTGGGGGTCAGGGAAAAGTGAGTGTTTTTAACTTTAAGTCATGGAAAAGTCAGGGAATGGTGAAGGAATTTTGATTCGCGAATTGGATATGAACCCTGTACTCCAATGTTGTAAAATCGCTTTTGTAGGAGGTAAGAAATCAAGGACCTCACAGGATATTGGAATCTAGAATTATGTAACCATCACCCTTTTGGACGTCCTGTAAGCTGGTTTATGCATGACAGACTCATTTAGAGATCCAGTTACGTAACCAAAGCCTCTTAGTTATAAAATGTAATATGAAAAGCAGATACAAAGCAGATTGGATTACTAAAAGTCACACACTGAGTTTCAGTTATGAAATTTTTACGGATAAGCTGGGTTCAAAGTTTAGTTTATCAAAGAAAACTAGGGCGCAGAAATTGAAAATAGTGATACATAGCATGTTAGGTGCATCTTATCAATATTTTTCTATACCCTTTTGATGTAATTTCGCTTGCTTGATTTTTTAGCTGCGCAGGAAGCTACACAGCCTCCCACAAAAAAAGGACGAGTACGAACTGGAGCAATTCCCTTTGGAGGCGCATCAAAGATTTCTTCTATCGCCAGAGGATCTAGCTTTACCCAAGGACACACTCGAGCTCGTCGATGATGGCATTGCTCTTCTGCACCTAACAACTATCGGAGATGATGTTGACTTTCTGCGAACCTCCTCCACATCTAGCAACAGCGTTAGAAAAGCCTTTGAGAAACAGGTCGTGTGGACCATGGAAGAGGGCGATGACTTTGTTAATACAGAGATTTTTACGGAGCTGGGCGAAGCGCTTGTTTTGCTGGACGTCCTTAAGAAATATGACATCCCTTCAGTGATTAGTTTCTTAGCGAAACGCGATGAACCAATAGCGATATCGTATAGCAAAATCGACATTGGATTGGATTCTTTACTCTTTTGCCTATTTCAATAGTTTTAAAGGACTTAGCAGGGAATGCGTTGCGCGTAGTAATTTTCAACATTCAAATTGTCAGCTTTGTGGCATTGTGTTTCTCCCACTTTTACGAGCCCGTTTTGTTGTTTTGATGGTTGAGTTACCTTTCAGAAACGAAATGTTCCTTAGGAATGGATTAAATAGTACAAAATCATGTGGCCAACAAAAGTATTTAACAATTAAACGCTAGAAAGACATCATATTTTAGTTAAAGTTACGAAAAGCTACTTTTGTACTAAGACTTCATTCAAATACATCGAGTATCATGCAACCTGATTTCCAGTCAAATTTACCCTTATCGGTTTCCGAGCTATTCTTCATTACTTTTATTTGACTACTGTTGTATCGTTTTAGACATGTTTTACGCTCTCTTTCTAAGCCATTCATCAAGCATCTATCTATACATTTAAAATGAAGCTATCTTCCCAATTTAGGTCGTCCATGTAGTAGTTCCAGGGATTTTAGATTTCTAAGTGCTTTTTCCCGATACTATGTTTTTTGGCTGTTGAGGTTTATGTTTTGGAAGAACGTTGCAGCGCAGAAAAATTAAACTTCTGCTCAAAGCTATTCGCGTAATCTTTGAAATGGTCAAGACCTTTATGTGGGGGTGGGGGCTACTAAGCTTACGGACAGGCCCCCAAATGTCCCGACAAGATCGATTACCGACAAGCGGTGATCGCAAAGCAAGCTTTTAACACGCCCCTGGTCATTAGTGAGGCTTGCAGTTTAGGCCTATTAATGTTTACGTCCACTTCCACAAGGCAGATTTTATGCATTTGCCTTCTATCGTTAAAACATTATCAATTTTTTTCAAATATATATCTTCTTGAAGGTACTTTTTCCATTGAATTCCATCTCGGGTTTAGTAACTATCCCATTTAGGATGGGGGCACAGATAGTGCTTTCCCAGTTGTATACTGTCATGTTTTAGGATTTTTAACGCCTTTAGTTTGTATTAAAGTGTTGTGAAGTGTAAATATTCAAAAAAGAGCGAAGTATGAATGTGAGCTGAATATGAGAGGTATTGTTATATAAATTATTGTCATTTATTGTCGTTTTTGTTGTATATTAGATATGTATATTGCTTTCATTCCAACCTGTGCGTGATTTTCTTTTTGAAGACTCTTTCGGATAGTGAAAAGTTCTCAGATATGCAAAGTCTGCATGTATCAAACATCCTAACTTTTCATTTTGATCGTTTTTAAGTACGTGTGTTCTTTTCAGTTTACTGAGCCAGTTGAAAAAAATTTTAAACTGCACGACTCCGGTATTGGTAAATATATTATGTATGGTTCCAACTGTTCAAATAACAGGCTTTTGTTTTCCGCCCAAACATGAGAGAGGCTTGTTGATAATTTCAGCTGTAGAAACTGTATGTCGGATGAATGAAAAACAAGTAATTCGTAAGGGGGTCTGCATTCAACCAACACAAGAAATTGAATCAAAATTTGCGGTTGTTGCTTGGAAGCGAAGGAAGTCAAGTGTCACAGTTTGATTGGTCAGCTGAACAAATGCTTCAATCACGTGATGTACCTATGATTTTTTTGAGGAATGGCGGACAGAGTCGACATCTTTGAGTGGTGTTTCAGGATAGCCTTTTATCCTCCACAAGTAGTCTACTGTTCAAGAGAGATAGGAACTAGATGATATCATTGTTTGAAAGCATTATTTTTTATGCATTGCAGAACTTACTAGGACTCTGTCTTGCTGAGATGCAGATATACATGACGTTGAAAATTGGCCTAGGCCCTCTGACCAAGTAAGGAATTCCACGAACGTAGTGGAATACAGATTTAAACATGAACCAGTTGCCTTTCGGGAAATCACTTGATGTTGTGCTGTGTTTCTTGCTATTTATCTTAACCTTCAAGCACTCAACATCAATAAATGAAAGGGAAAGATCAATCCACCGCTACCAGTATTTTCCTGAGAGTGAAAGAATCAAGTTGAGGGAAAATGCCCGGAAGATGTTTTACTTTGGCTACGATAGCTATATGAAGCATGCTTTCCCAAAAGACGAACTGAATCCTATTTATTGCACTGGCAGAGGTCCGGACTATGCAAATCCGTAAGTGATCAAGACCTATTTTGAGTTCTTGTTTTTAAATAAGGAGTTGCAATTGTTGTACAAGGGTTGTATCCTTTGGTTCTGTACTACACTTAAGGAATTTATTATTTATTGTAGAATCCACCATGAAGCAAATTTCATAGCTTTTCAAGCCTTAATATGACATTCTATTCATATGCATAGGAGGTAGGGCTGAGGAGCTAGACCCCTCAGCTGAGAAAAACTGCATTTCATTTGGGCAATTTTTGCATCAAATAATGCTACCAATTTTCCTCATGCTTTTCAAATTCTTCGCTTTTTGAGCAAATTTGTACAGCCCCCCTAATGTAAAGTCCTCCATGATTCTAGTTGAATTACTGGATATTTTAAATCAAACAGAAGTGGGTGGCACAAATTCTAGCTAGAGCTTAAACTACCTTGCTCCTCTCATCATTCTCATCAGCAAGTCTTTGCTTCATTAAGTGCATCACTTGGCTGTCTCACCATCCAAATATTAGAATGCCTTGCTCACTAATTTATATGTTGTAGGTCAAACATAAATGTCAATGATGCTCTTGGTGACTATTCACTAACACTGATTGATTGTTTGGATACTTTGGCTGTGAGTTGAATTTTTTTTCTGTGCACTTTAGTGAATTTTTCTGTGTACTGTGAATTGCAACATCATACACAACAGTAGAATGTTACAATACAATGCTACAAAGCTACATTGAGAATGATAGCACAGGCAGCAATATCTATAGATATAGATATCATACCCAGTGGTCATTACATATATAGGGGTGTTCACATTCATTTGGACAAAGCAAAGCTACAAGATACCTGAGAAATAGCATTGTCACTCCAAGCTGCTATTACTATGAGTTGAAGTAATTCTTCTAGTACCTAAGCACTACATAACAGCTTGTATAATTGAAATCTCTCTCCCCTTTACCTCTTTGGTCCTTGCTAAGTGTTTCAAATGTTTCCCTTGCCACCTATGTATCTCACTACTTTTTCACTATTTCTAGTCACCTATTTTTTACTCAGTTTTTATGTGTAGCACACCCTCTCTTCCTGTCAAGAATTCATACAAATGGACCAGGTAAAAATTCTTTTCATAATGGCTTCCATTTTTTCATGGTATATTGAATGATTCTTATGAATGACTGTCACATGGCCATATGTTTTCATAGATCATTGGAAATGCAACTGAATTCAAGAATGCTGTGAAATTGGTATTGCATCATGTCTCTTTTGATAAAAGCAATGTTGTTCAAGTTTTTGAGGCAACTATCAGGTAACAACTTGTAAAATTTTGAAGAACACAAGTATGTGAAGTTTTGTAATGCTTCACATACTGGTGTTCTTCAAAATTTTACAGATTCTTTGGTATGAATACCAAAGACAACTTATGTCAAATAGCTGTTTTTTAATTGTGGAAAAAGTCCACAATTGAATGGTTAGGAACTCTTGACAATAATTGGCTTGGGACTCTTTCTTTCTTGAGGTTTTTTGATACAGATTTACTTAGTTATTCTTTTACATCAAGGCCTAAAACTAATCTCTTGAAAGCCTCTGATGGCCCCCTTCAAGGTGTCCAAGGCTTAAAAATCCTTAGCAGTTGTTTTACACCACTATAACTTTGTCCTCTGATTCTTATTTTATGGTCTTGTGTGTGTATTTTAGGGTACTTGGTGGACTAATTGCTGCCCATCTACTGATCGTTGATCCAAATCAACCTTTTGGAAAGCTAAAGCCAAGTGGTTATAAGGATGGCCTGCTGAATTTGGCTCATGACTTGATAAAAAGATTACTACCAGCATTTAATAATACAAGGACTGGAGTTCCATGGCCAAGGGTAGTAATGCTTGACATTGATTCATTTTTACATGTTTAATTTGTGTAGATATATTTGTGCAGCTACATAACAAGATATCTCTGCAGATGTTATGCTCAAAAATGCTTCTTATCACTCATTGGTCATAGGGACATTCCCAACTCAAATCTGTAATGTCTTTATGGGGATGCAGGGGCATCATGCCCCCAATATTTTCAAAAATGCAAGAAAATTTGTTATAAATCAGCAATGCTTCAAGAGAAATAGTCACAGTATTTCTGTAACCGTTTTGAGTAACATTAGTTGGTGAAATTGTCATAACGTCTCCACAATGTAAAGTCTCTCAGCATATATCTGGCTCAAATCTGTTGGGATGTAAAAAATGAGGGGATCTAGCTCTCTCCTTCAGATTCTTGTAGGGTATTAGGAAAATGTCCCACAAACTATTCCAAGTTGTATCACATATCTCACATCCCAACCTGCATTGCTTTATCAGTAGCTGAAGCTGCATAGCAAATTTCCCAAGATGAATGAAAACCAGTTACTGATAATTGTTTGAAGAGGTTCCAAAATATTGACAAATCAACCTCTGTAAGTACTGGTGTGGTCATGTCCTCACCAGTCATGTACTCCATAGTGATACCACTGTATGAGCTTCTGCTGAGAGTTTATGATCAAAAGGCCAAAAAGGCCATGTTCTTTGGAAATGAATTTCTCATATAACTGCACATCCAATTATAAATGCAAATATTTTAAAACTTTTCTCTCTGATGTGATTTCTAGGTGAATCTAAAGCATGGCATTCCAAATGATTGCTCAGAACTTACATGCACTGCTGGTGTTGGTACCTTGCTGCTGGAATTCGGAATTTTTGGCAGACTAATTGGTGACCCAAAATTTGAACTTATTGCAAGGAAGGCATTAGACTCACTTTGGAAGTTTCGATCAAGCTCCACTGGACTGTTTGGTAAGTTTTTGTTTGAATTAACTAGCAATGATGGCATGCTGACCTGGAAGAGATATTATTATTACTTGAAGAAACACCACGCTCAAATAAGTGCTGCCCTTGATTAAACACCACACTTTTTTGTTCAATAAGTGCTGCCCTCAAGTGAGTGTCACAGTAAAACTCAGGTTAAGGCTATCCCTGTTTCAATGGTGCTGGTTATTTTTAACATGACATACAAAGCATACAGAATTTAAAAAATAGGCCAGTAAATGTCTACTTTATTATTTCATATGCTTAGGAAAGGATCTACACTTATTTACATTGTGTTGCAGCCCAAAGTAACTGTACTGGGTTTTCTTTACATTGTGTTGTCTTTATATTCAACTCAGCATCCAGAAGTTTTGCCTTCTTGTTAATTTTCAAAGCTTTTTATAAGGCAGAAAAGACTGGACAAACGTCTCTTTTCCTTTTTGCAGTGAAAATTGCATTAAGAAGGTATATTGTGTTCTTAAGAATTATTCTGTTTCTTTTCAAACCAAGCACCACCAAGGAATAAGTGCTGCCCTTGAAAAAGTACCCCATTTTGAATGATGGCAAAGATTAAGTACTGAGGCAGTTATTCAAGTAATTGTGATAATAGCTTTGTATTTTCAGTGATTGTGTTTTAAAAATTACCACAAAGTACTTTGGAGGTGAAACTTCTCATCTTCTGTGTATAGACAGCCATAGGTTCAAGACACACCTTGACCAATAAGTTAGTGCTTGCTCACAGTCTGCCCAGCAGGTAATAGCCACCCTACCTCATTATGCTGATGGCCCAGGATGAATTACCTTGTTACCAGGTGCTTCCAAGCATATGAAATGTACCTTAAGATTACGCTTAAGATTTACTGGATTTACTGATAAATCTTCAGATTAAGATTTACTGGTGAATCTTATCATTTACTGGTTAATCTTAAGATTTACTGATTAATCTTAAGATTTACTGGTTAGTGTTAAGATTTACTTGTTACTCGTAATGTTAGAGTATACTGGTTAATCTTAAGATTGCAATTTGTAGGTTAATCTGAAGATTAAGACTTACTGGTTAATTTTAAGATTAAGCTTTACTGGTTAATCTTAAGATTAAGATTTACTGGATTTCAAGATACTGCATAGCTTTTCCAATGTAAATTCAGGAATCTATTTGTAAGTGGATGCTATTGAATTATCTGCTTTGCACATTGTTAAATGCAAGCTGGAAAGTTATCTTTAATTATGCCAAAGCACTAATTACTTTGATTTTACTCCAATATTAAGTTCAGAGAGTTCTTTGTCAAATAAATAGAATCAGTTTTAGATGTACAATAACTGTGTCTGTGGTAGTGGGAATAGGCAATAAATCATCAGAGTCCACACCACAATAAGCATGTCCAATTCAATAAAGCAGTATACACTAGGGAAGATAAACAGTAGCAAATGTCAGCATATTGAAAACACGGCAACTTCAAACCTACACCCCATGGTATATGCCACCCCTTGCCACCCCATGGCTACGGACGCGTGCTGCATGAACAAAATATGCAAATCGCTGGAGTTTTTGTAGCAAGACAGCACTTGGTTAGTTAATACCGACACGGATCTTAGAATACCTCGCTTTGCAACCTCTTACGGACAACGCAGCTTCTCATATCGAGGTGTGAAGGTGTGGAATAAGCTAAGCACTGAAATAAAAAAATGCTTCTTCACTGGCTACTTTCCGAAGTTTGCTGAAGCATTCTTTGAAAAATCAAAGGGTGTGAGTTCCTGTACATCATCAAGCTTTTCGTTTTATTTTATAATCAGAATATATTGTATATTAATTTTCGTTTATCTTGTTTGTTATTGAACTGTATGTAGATTAGCTAGGATTTTAGACAGAGCACATTGTAAATCAGCTTTTTTTTCTTTTTATAACTGAATGTATTACCCTGTATAAATAATTAAAAATCAAATCAAATCAAATGTTTTTTGTCATTTGCACGATTACTTTATCTCACTGCGTTTGCTGTTTTGATTTATTGTAGGAAATGTCTTCAATGTAAACACTGGTGAATGGTTTGGAAAGATGAGTGGGGTTGGTGCTGGCGTAGATTCATTTTATGAATATCTTTTAAAGGTGCTAGCAAGAACTTTCTATAGCATTTATTAGTAATTGTGAGCGTTNTCATGGCTTTGTTTAGGGACGATAGGATATTTTCCTAACGTGATTTTCAAGTCAAATAAGTAAAAGCGTCATTCATTGCTGTATATACAGAAGAATAGATATTAGGAGAATCAGAGACTGCAAACTTTATGCCGCCAAATCGTGTTGCTATTTTGACTTGCAATGATGTTGCATAAATTGATTTGAGCCAATGATCACTTCAATAAATATATGCTAATGTACCTTTTGTGAGCGCCTATATGTGCCTCTCTGCATGCTTTGAAGGGTCAAAAAGTTTTTATAGAATTGTCTGTGGTAGTGTAAAATTATCGGAATTGTCTTATAATGGAATTGTCATCATATTGGAANACACACGTTTTTTTTATAAGAAAATGAGGGTCAAATGGTCAAAATCTTAAGAAAACCTTAAGACAATCACGAGGCTCAATTTCCAACATTTAGTTTTGTTATAGGCCAAAAATCGATATTTCGTCGTTATTGCATTCGAAATGTTAAATATGAAATTCAAATTCAAGTATACAATAGTAATGACGAAAGTGTGAACCATTTTAGCCAGTTTATTTTAATAAAAGTTAAGAAAAATTTAAGAAAATCCCAGGCTCAGTTTCGGGAGTTGTGAAGAATATTGAGGCTCAGGAAAGTTAATGGTTTTCTTATAAAAAATAGCGTGT
Organism: Cassiopea xamachana; assembly: GCA_900291935.2. Taxonomy (NCBI): domain Eukaryota; kingdom Metazoa; phylum Cnidaria; class Scyphozoa; order Rhizostomeae; family Cassiopeidae; genus Cassiopea; species Cassiopea xamachana. The sequence continues at coordinate 1,568,115 of OLMO02000003.1, read as the reverse complement.
ACTCTTCGATAACACATTGGGAAAATTTACAATGATAACTCTTTTTGTGGTCGTCCTCATTTTCAAAAAATACTACCTCTTTTAATCAATTAGT
>OLMO02000003.1:1520816-1567921 GCA_900291935.2 Cassiopea xamachana | reverse complement strand
TCGAGGAACTAGTAATTATTTCATACTTGATTACTTTCTCACAGAACTCGAAACTTCCTCCAAGGAACACCAAAAATAACAACTGTAATATGTGCAAGATATCTTATTTACGTTCCTTTATATCTAAGTTAAAAGTTTGTCTTATTTCTTGGCATAAATACTGACCGGATTTGTTTAAATTTTAGAGTTATATTGTATTTGGAAATAGCGATGATCTCAATAAATTCAACAGTTTATATAGAAGTGTTCAAGAACATATGAGAATCGGGTATGAGAATTCTGCAGACCCATCAACTTCTGCATGGCACCTTAATCTTCTGTATTTACACGCCCTATTTCATTGTTCATTGTTTCCAATAGGTACATAAGCCCTCCTTTTTCTATTTATTTAACTGAAGATGGGGACAGTATGCCCCGAAGCATTTTATGGAATGTCTAATTGATTTGTCAATGTTATAGCTAATGGATTTGTCAATACTGTAGCTAATGGATTTGTCAATGTCAGTTATAATGTCAGCGTCTAATGAGTGTGGAACGGTAGTAGTAGTAGCAATGTTTCTCACCACAGCTTCGCCGCCATCTTGTCTGCCATTACCAAATTCCAAAACGAGGCAACGCTCAATGACGCCTTCACGCTCAGTGACGCCTATTAAATCAGTGACTGGCCGCTGGCGTCAAACATTGCTACTGTCTAATTGGATGTGATGAAAAGAAAATGTAGAAGACTATGATTCTCGTCGTGGACCTTGTTCTTCAATTTCTGTATTTTGATCTCAATTTTTCATCTTGTTGTTAAGACAACTTCTTCATTATCTTCTTTCTGTTTTGGTTCTTTTTTGTTTACTCAGATCTTTTCAACCTTATCTGCTAACGCATCTGTTATATAAATTTCTCTACTACGTTGCTATAACAAGTTTCTAAACTTATCCGTTACTAGCTCATTTACAGTGTTTTTCTATCTAAAGTATTGTGGTCAATTTTATCTGTTAGGAACCCTTATCTAACTAAAAAATCCACCAAGTATAATCCTGTTGACGTTTAGATGACCATGTGACAAAGATTACATATTTCAGATGATTTATCATATTACGCTAATTTATGCGCAATTATAAATTATCTCATTCCATTCTCCCAGCAGGCTGTGCAAACTTCAAAGCTATTTTGTATATTTAATAGTCCTCATAGTTATTACTAGGAATATGTACGTTCCTCGTAAGTAATTCTCGAATTTTAGAATAATTACGTGTATTGCTTCTATCCTCAGGAGAGAGTTTTGCAACAATGGAACTGGTAGTGTACCCCTTTATGTCAATGTCAACATGGATAATGGGGAAATTGTGAATACATGGATTGATGCACTCCAGGCATCTTTCTCTGGGGTTCAGGTATATAATTTGGTCTTCGAGTTGATTACTTTGATAGATATCAAGAGGGATATGCTATGTTGAATTGCTACCGGCTGCCTGAAAACATTGCATGTATATAGCCAAAAATATTTGTATAAATTTGGCGTAGTGCTGAATTTTATGTGAAGATGTATGATTTTCTGAAGAACCCAAAAGATTAATGCTAATGAAGAAAAATATGTACAATTGTGGAATAATTTGAATAATGGAATACTTCAAATGAGGACAATCATATCGTAATAAATTGCTAAGTACTCTTACGTTTCTAATTGCAGTTCCCCCCTCCCCCCACTTACTCATTTTTGAACATTTTTCCACCCCCCTGCTCTTATTAAGTACCCCTACTTATTAGTCTTGCAAAAAAAATTTTCAAAATGTGTTCCAGCTAGATGTTTTGAACAAATCTTCTCGTTTGTTAGCAATATGCAATATTTTTGTGCTGCTTACATTCTCACGACCATCATCACCCTATTTAGTGAACATAGAATTCCTCATGGCAGTTTTATCTTAGATTTCAAAGGATTTTCTCTACCCCCTCCCGCTTATTCCAACCCCCATGCTTATTCCAGCCCCCGACAATGAGGCACTGAGAGTACTTACACATTTTTTATAAGAAAAAAGTTTATAAGGAAATGAGGCTCAATTCGCCAAAATCTTAAGAAAATCGTAAGAAAATCACGAGGCTCAATTTCCAAAATTAAGTATTGTTATAGGCCAAAAATCGGTATTTCGTCGTTATTGCATTCAAAATGTTTAAAGATGGAATTCAAATTCAAGTATACAATATTATTAATGAAAGTGTGAACCACTCTAGCAAGTTTATTTCAGTAAAAGTTAAAAAAAATTTAAGAAAATCTCAGGCTCAATGCGGGAAAAGTTAAGAAAATTGAATCTCAAGCAAAATAATGATTTTCTTATAAAAAAAACGTGTATCTCATCATGATAGAGGTAGCCTGCTGTAGTCTGTCTTTTTTTATATGTTTGAAGTGCCCGTTGAAGTAGCTTACTGAAGAACTATCACCCTTTCGGGTATGAAAATGAAGGCATTGAGTATAGGCAGAAATTGTTTTCAAATATGAAAGTTTATGATAAATTTTGGCACTGTAATGATAAACAAGTATTCATTCTTTTCGGTTGGTTAATCCTCGTGTCATTCATCCAGGTACTTCGTGGTGATATTGAAGAGGCTATTTGTAGTCATGCAATATATTACGCCATTTGGCAACGATATGGTGTGCTACCAGAGCGATTCAACTGGCAGATGAAAGCCCCTGAAGTTCTTTTCTATCCACTGAGACCTGAATTCGCAGAATCTACGTATTTACTGTACCAAGTACGTACTTATCTTATTGTTTCTGTACCAACAGAGACTGTCGTATGAAGTGACAAGCTTCGTGTACGTCTCGAATATTACAGTGGGGCACAAAGGTATCTGTCACATGGGGAAGACAGATTAATGACCCCTGTCCTCAACCAAGAGGGAATAAGATGTGCCCTTTTCAGTCAAGTACTTTCTTCATCACAAAGATTTGTACATAGCATAGCAGTAAATTCATAGCTCTGACGCCGTGTGAATAAGTTTTCCCCTTTATAGTGCAAGCGTCCTTAGCAGGAGGTATATTTAAGAGACCACTTGTTCTCTGCCAGCGGCATCATGAACTGTAAAAGTCGGTTCCATATTCCTCAGTGTCGCTATCTGGTCCATTTTCACTGCTGGATAGATTGTGAACTAGTATCCAGTCAGTTCTCGAAAAATGTATCGTTCCGAGGGCCTCCTGCGCAGTGGACTAGAACCCACCCTGCTACTCTCTCAAATCTTATTGATCATTCGAATAATGGCAATCACCTTGCTGGCAATGATCAATCAACTATGATCGCTGCGTTGCCCGTAGAAATGATTCCATGAGGCATGTTGATGTTGTACTGCTTTGTTTTAGTGATCAAAATTGCTTTGATATGAACAGCAAAGGTGGCAAGTGTTTAGGAAATGGTGCTCAGTTCTTGCTGCAGTTTGTTGGCTTATCCCTTCGAGAATTTTCTTAAATACTTTATTTCCTGGCTTTTAGGAGAAGGAAAATGGTCGTAGTTACCAGCATTCTGATTTCCTTGCTTCATGGTCCGTAAATTATTGTAGTGGTAGTGATTTTGATTGATGATGGTGATTTTGATCGTGCTTTCTGTTACAGATTTCGTTTCTTTCTATATTATAGGCTACAAAACACCCATTTTATTTACACGTTGGATCAGACATCTTATCAAGCCTTGAAGCACACACAAAAGCAGAGTATGTAGATCAACTCTTTGCTTGATATGATTTTGGTTTTTGTAGAAAACAAAGATTATAGTACATTATAAAACCCGCCTAAAAGAGCCTGGATTTTTCCTGAGCAGCCTGGATAGGTTCTTAACTACTGGGTTGGTATTCTTAATTCCAGTCTGCAAGGTTCTTAACAAGGTTCTTAAATACAGCACATGCCTTTAATGGATTGACAGTGCTCTCAGCACAAGAATTCCTGACGATTCTTGAGAACACTTTAAGTCAGAATTCTTGGTTAATAATCTTATCAAATGTTGTGCAACTTGAAAATCGCAGACAGCCTTTATAATTTCGATTGCAATGCTACACAACCGTTCATTGTCTTGCATTTTATGCATTTATCACGCGTTTATCACGCGTTTATCACGCAATCTTTCTACCTTAGGTGTGGCTATGCAACTATACACAACATTTACGACAAAAGTCTCGAGGATCGAATGGAAAGTTTCTTCCTTAGTGAAACATGTAAATATTTGTTTTTGGTAAGTTTTTCCCTTCGTTTCTTCTATTTCGAGATGAACGTTTGTAGCAAGATGGTCAAAGATACTTGAGATTCACTGAACGTACTTAGCTCACTATTACGACTAGCGAAGCACGAAGGAAAGGCGGGAAGAAGTCCCACAAAAGGGACTGGGACATAACCTAACTGCACGTTATACGTCTCGAATTTAACGGATCTCCTTGAAGAGGACAAGCATGGACAAGACCGTGGATGTTTAAAGAAGTGTCTTTCATTGTTTTATTTCTTAGTTCATTTCTATAGTTTAGTACAAAATTAATATTTTTATTACGTTTAAGTGACATAGCATTGTCATCAGTTCTCTGTTAATCAGCATTCAAGGTAAAAGAATCAATCGATCATTGATTGATCAACGATTTATCAATGCTTGTCACTGTAGCCTCCTTTCGTTCCCTCATTATCTGCCACAGCTTATGAATCTCCTAATACCTCGTTTTTTTAATTTGGCGTTGAAGAATTGGTCAATTTTTGCTTCTTTTTCAGAGAGCGTTTCACTAAGTAGAACTAGTTCTTTGTCGAGCTCAGTGACTCTATTTCTTTCTGATCTTAACTGCGTTTTCAAATCGTCTGCTAACTTTTCCGCATTTGAATTACTTTCTTTAAATCTTGCACATGTATTCTCCACACGTTCAAGCTCATCCTTCAGTGCATTGTTTATGTTTTTCAACCTCTCCAATTCAGCTAGAAATTCTGCATTTCTTTCTTCCTTTTGAGCTATCAGATCGTCGATTTTGCAAACAAGCGAACGATTTCCTTTCTCACTATCATCTTTGGCCTTTTGAAGAACCATAAGCTCCTGTTTGATGTTTTCTATTTCAATGGTCATTAATCTTTCTTTTTCTAGTTGTGCTATCCTCCAGTCTTCTGCATCACTCATTTTAATTTCCATTTCTTCAATTGTCTTCTGATATTTCTCTGTGTCTACTGTGTACGTGCTTTCCATCGCCGCAAATATTGCCTCTTTCACCATTTCCTTTAGCTGTACCTCTAGCTCTTTATCTTCCAGTGTTTTCTTAATAGTATCATAGTCTTCATGGCACTTTTTTATTTCTTGCTGGAGATTTTCTATCTTCAGTGCTTTCTTTGCCATTTCAGCATCGTGTTCATCTTTCACCTTCTTCATTTCCTCGTCACATAATGACTTAATGTCTCTAAGTTCCTTGCATTTAAGAACTAGTTCATTCTCCAACCTTCCTCTCGCTTTTGAGATCTCCTGAAGTTGTACAGTAAGTATTGATTTCTTGTTCGCTATCAGCTCACACTTTTCCTCTATTGCTGCGAGCTCTTTACCATTCTCCTCTATCTTCGCCGTTTCATCATTGACTTTCTCTTTTAGATTTGTCAATTCCACAAGCATATTTTCTTTCTCTTTCCCAACTCTCTCAATCTCTTCTTCAAAATTTTTTCTGATTGCCTGCAATGAAGCCTCACTTTCAGTTTTCTTTGCCTCCATCTGCAGATCCTTTTGCGTTAGCTCTTCCATCAGTTCAGCATTATCCCTTTTCAACATGACAACTAATTCCTTCAATTTTTCCACCTTTATTGCTTCTTTCTCCATTTCTTTGTTGTGATTATTTTCCATATCCTTTATCATCTCAGTACTTTTTGCATCCAGTTGCTCGAGCTGTTTCCCTTTCAATGCTAATTCCTCCTCTAAGGCCGTTCTTGTTTCAAACAGTTCTTGAACTTGCAACGCCAACATGGTTGAATGGTCGTCAAACTGACTCAACAGTTGAAGTTCATTTTCCCTCTCTGCAATCTTTGCTTTCTGGTCTTCAATTTTTTTCCCCATAGCGAATCGTTCAGTATGCAATTTGGCATTCTCTAACTTTAGCTCCTGATTCTCTTCTTTCAACCCTTGTACTTCGTTTATATCAAGCCCAGAATCTTGTTCAGAAACATCATCTTTCATGGAGGCCATCGAGCACGTTAGGATTGATTCCCTGCTGTCGCTTTGAGATGCCTTGTGGGCTTGCTTGACTTCGTTTTGACTTCGTTCGAATTCGCTTGACTTCGCTTGACTTTGTTCGAATTTGTTTGACTTCGATGACACATTTCTCTTTAATGCAAGTAGGACGAGCTCCCTTTGCTTTTCAGCTTCAAGGCACGCTCTGAATGTCTGTTGGAAGAGGAAGATTTAATATCGATAGAAGACATTTATTTTGAAAAATTTATTTTGACATTTATCTGTCAATGTTTCAAAATTTTTTTTTCTATAACAATTTTAAGCATAAAAAACTATATGCATTATTTTCTCTGCATCACCTTCAGCAGGAAGTGCGCAAGTCATCTAGTCTCAACTGTATTTGGTGCTTGTCACTTTAACAGTATCAACTTAACACAAACAAAAAGAATAAGGGGGGTTTAGCGCTGCTGATATATTAGGGAGGTTTAGATCCAGTACGAGTACAAGTTCACCCCCCGCGTAGCTCAACACTCGTACTCGTACTCGTATTGCAATTTCATGTGTTTAGATATCTCCGCCTTCAAAACGACCCCGGAATTTATTGAAACCAATAGATCTGCATCTATATTCAAAGGGTTTAGTGAATTGTAGGATACTATAGGACCCTATCGTACTCTGAAGATAAACACGAAGCTATTACTATATCCCTCGAAGGCCAGTGCCTTCTTTTACTGAACTTTCGCTATCGTGAATGAATCGCTGCCTGAAATTCGCTTGAACAAGAATGATATTCCGAGTCGTGAGGATGCTGTTGGATTATTCTTGAAGTGTTTTAATAACTTTAGTCCCTCGTTCAACTTTGGAATAGACGTTCTGTGAAAGTCTTTCCACTTAGTCCCCTTCCATGGCTAGGCCCTTTCCAGAAGTTTATTATGACCGAGTGGTTCCGCGACAACAGCTCTTAAATAAGGCTTTACATTGTGTTCCTTTTCAAAACAAGAGGTTGCCTTTGAACATCTACTTTTTATCGATGCAATTGCTTATGAATTGCACGTTTATTTTTGCCAATATCATCAATTCCAAACTCGTTCTGTTCAGTACGAGATTTGCTGAGAAACTCGTACTGAACGGCTGCTTCTAGTACGAGTTGTGACGGTGATTCCCTCTCAATATGCGTAGATCAGTTGCGCAGTTGAAAACTCGTACTCGTACTCGTACTCGTACTGGATCTAAACCTCCCTATTATTCAAATGAAGCCCAGTTTTCATACAGCCACACGAACCGCAAAACAACCCGCAATGCACCAGCCGACTGCAGAAATGTCACAGGCATCCCTCCCAATGGAAGCATTAATGAGAGGGCCTCCTGCAACGCCTACATCATATCGGCACTATCACAATCGGAGAATTAGAAGAGCAGCACTGGTTCCTACTCTCCCAGTAGTACTACATGATCTACACAAAATGATCCACTACATACTTTTTTATAAAAATATCTAGTTAATCGCTGAGCTCCAATATTCTTAAAGTTTTTTGGTTTTGAGCCGTAGATTATTTATAAATAATTCTGAATTTCTAAAGACGTGACTTCGCTTGAAAATCAAAGGAGTATATTCAAATCTTTTTTGATGTCTTGCTTCATTACACAGCAAAGTAAAAATGGAACAGAATGATAAATATTATGGTGATATTGCAAAAGTTAATGTACATGCAGTACTGTAACTCGAATGCACAACAATTCTAAGTATTAGTGAAGCTTGCCAAGAGTCAGTCCTTTCCCGCGCCCAGTGGTGCATAGGGCGGCGCCTATCTCCGTTTCTATAGCCCTAGGCCGCGCGTCTGCGAATGCATTGAAGGCTACAGTGGGGGCTGGTCCACTGGTAGCTCCGCGAGTTTAACTTTCCCACTCCATTCTCATGTCGAGCGCAAGACGAGAAGGCAGTGAGTACCATTTTTGAAGTCTTTGGTATGACTCGGCCGGGGCTCGAACCCACGACAAACCGGTTGTGAGACAGACGCTCTACCACTGGGCCATCACTCAAGCTTGAACCATACATTATTCTTAAATCATTCGTAAATTTCAGCAATTCTGAGCCTTCATATTTCTACAAACTTTCACAAATGACATATCTACAACAATGCTTACTTGAACTGCTTGATTGATAGAAAAGCTCGCATTTGTCTCGTTTTTGAGTCGGTTAATCAATTGCTTGTTCAGTGTTTGTAACTGTTCTTTCCCACTCTCTAAGCTTTTTTCCCGTTGCTTTATACTTTCGACCTCCTCCTTCAAAGAAGCTACTTGTTCACGTAGAATGGCGATGCGGTCTCTGCGTGGCTTTTGTTCTTTGTGTGCTAGCGTCGAACTCATGTTGATTATCACTCGCGGGAGAATACGCTTGCTTTCACTTTGAAACCTAAATCTCAAGTGGCATTGGCTCTCCTGGTCAACCGTATTTATACTTCCTGGTGATTACGTCAGAGTTGACTGGTTTTCTTTCATCACACTTGTGATTCAATTCAATTCATCTAGATTGATCGCAGCCAGAAACAGTAGCCCTTTTTTAATACGTCAAATCGATGTTCCTGAATTTTGACTATTTGCTCCATCATTCAGTTACTGTCTTGTAATTCTGCTATAAAACCTCCAAAAGTTGGCTCGTATTTCAGACACCGTAAATAGAGTCTTAGAAGCAAAAGAGCCTATTTTTGAATTCGTTTGAATTAGATTTCATCCCAATGTTCTTGTACTTTTGTACAGACTTTCTTTTGGACATACTTTTGGACAGTATCAGACATACTCTACAAACATACTTTTGGACAGTGTCAAAAATGAACCAACTCTTCTAGCATTCAAGAATAAGATAAAAAATTAATCTGGTAAAGGATACACCTGCAGGATCTGCTGCTAACTTGTTATTTTCGTATATGATACTTTGTATATAGTTATTTGGCTTTTTGTATTGTAAATAGTTGGTTTAGATTAGTATTAAGTTCCTATTGTAAATACCAACATTGAGGTGCTTATCTACTTGTTGCCTTATTGCGAAAAATGCAAAAAGTATCGTCAACGTAACTACGATCTAAGCCTAGTCTTTAACGTTGTTCTGTTGTTGATACTTTTTGTAATGCTCTTGTAGTCTTTCTTCTTGTACTTTTGTGTTTGAAACAAAATCAAACAATCATTTTTGCTTTTGGTGTAATTTTAATTTGTTTTCATAATTCACCGTTTCCCCGCACAATGTCTCCGTCTTTTACTGCAACTTATTTAAAATAGCGGCTCCCCTCCCCTTACGCACAATTTTTCGAATCAAGGTCCCCATGCAGAGACAAAATTACGTCATGATAAATAGGATTTCTCTGAATAAAATTCTAAAGGATTATATAGGCTAATATACCAATGAGTCAAACGCTAGTCTATTAGAGGATATTCCTCTCACGCACCCCTTGAAACCCTCCGCGGCCCTCTAAGAGTCTTGAACCCCAGTTTTGGAACCATTGACATTGTATATCATACGTAATTTCCTCCTACTAATTTCAGGCAGTGGTGTCGTCTGTAAAAAGGGGGGCTGTGTTGTAGGAAATCTATTGACCACGCCCTTACCACACCCATTTTTCAAATTCTGGCAAAAATTTGGTTAGTACTTTTGAACATGTGAAAGTACTAAACGAAGGAGAAAGCCAGCATGGAGTTGTAACCTTTTTCTATTGATAGGAGCGTAGCTTTTCTCTATCCTGTGATTTCTCNCTGTAAGTGCATAATCAAGAACTTTTCTAGCCTAACAAATGTTTGATAAAGGAGGACTGAGCCCCCTAAAATTCTAGTAATTTTAGGAACGGAGGCTAAACCCCCAGAGCCTCTCTTCCACAACACACCTAATTTCAGGGGCCTGGTGGGAATTTTTATGTGCCCTGGAAATGCAGTCTTTTCCAATAATAGATGATGCTGCAAGTTATAAAAGCAGCTTGAAAAGAAGAAAAATCAAAAGGGTCCTCACAAAAATTCCGAAGGGACCCACCGGGAAATTTTCCGAGTTCTGGTGGGCTAACCACCCCCTAATTAATTTGGCTTTCTTTTTAACTTAAGATTTTTTCCTTCTTTATAGCTATTCGATACAGACAACCCCGTAAATAAAGACGCTTCAAATTATATTTTCTCAACTGAGGGACATGTTTTTAAATTAGACAGTTTATACAGAGGCTGGCCTAAATTTATTAAAAATAAAGTAGAACGAAGTACGAGCATCGGGAGTATAACAATTAGCCGCGCGTTCAACATGACTCAGGTCAGTACTCTGTCTTTTGAGATACACTTACTTATTCCTTTTTGTATTGATTATTGATAGGAAGTTGTAAATACAGATTTTTTTTAAGAAACCAGTTTATGAGCAACCTAATACTAAACAGTCTTAAATTTAAGAAGTACTTAGAACTGCAAAGAAAGAGTTAGAATGGCACATTGAGATCTTTAGCTGGTTCAACGTAAAGCTGTACCAAAACAATGTGAATATGACATGGCTTTAGAATTTAACTAGCACTGAAGCATTTTGTTTGTTATAGGAAAAATAGTTTGCTACATTGACGTTCTGCGTACGCTTTCACAGCAATTTAGTCAGCTAAACTAAGAAACTGTTCAGAACCTTTTAGAACTAAAATGTGCTTAAAATTTAAGAAACTTTTAGTACTTGGCCTTGAGCTAGGTTTCTTATAAAAAAAACAGTCTATTTTGCGTTTGTCATTCTTATTGGTTACAAAAGGTAGGCTAGGAAAAGATTTTTTAATGCCTCATACCATAAAAGCTTTCTCAGAATGCCTCTTGGTTATCACAGGTTCAATACAAGAAAAATGCATGAAAACAGCGCTTCCATTCTGGTGCCAGATTTTAAGGTGTTCCTCCAAACGTTGGCCTAGCTGTCGTGCGTTTTTTCCAGCCATAACGAAAAATATGACCCATGTAATCTTGGTTGGGCAACTGTAAATATTCCTGCTGTCCCTATATTTCCACAACAACTTCTGATAGAGTAGGCGAATTCATTATCTGTTTTATTAATATACCCTTCCCAATTTCAAGCCAGTATTACACATTCATTTTTTCATTTTAGTGCAATATAGTAGCATTAAATTCATCTTTGATTCAAATTTTTAGTTTTGATTTTGAGAATAACATTTCATTTTAGATATATTGTTATCGTGTTTTATAGTTACCTTTTTGTTTCATTTGCAGTGCTCAACAATCGAAGATATGAGATTTAACCCATTTCCATTGAAAGACGCCTATTGGACTCAGATCGAGGAATTTGTAGGATTAGGGTGAATCTGTTCACATTTTATAAAGTTTTAATATCTTGGTTAAAACAAGTGTCTGTAGGCCTCTGTGGTGGCGCCTCAGGGGACTCCCCCTTCCCCACTTCACGGTGATAGCAAGTGTATGTAGGCCTCTGTGGCGGCTCCTCGAGGGGACTCCCCATTTGCCACTTCTTGCCAAGATCAATTTTCTAATTCGTCCAAATTCAATGAGAAAATGTTAGGGTTGGGGTGAGGGACCTCTAGCAACATTTTGAAGAGGGTGTGGCCGCCAAATTGCGCCATAATTTTAGGGTGTGGCACCAAAAATCCCCCCAATCTGCGATGGCTGGTCCGCCCTAGTAGGCCTGGTTGTTGTTAACCAATGCAGAATTTATCTCGCATAAGTCTACTTGCGTCTCCAAATCTCCAAATTTCTAAATACATTTCCTCCCTAGAAGTAAAGTATAATAGGTGCAAAACTGTGACGGAAAGGAAGCAAAGAAGTTTGTTGGATAACTTTACCTGCGTAAATCCGAGACTAAGCAGTGTACTCTTTCATCCAAAACTTAGGATGGCTTGTAGTCGGAGGCGTGTAAGGTATCTGTAGTCTAATTTGCCCTCCTCTACAGACGTTCGTCCAGTTTCTTCTGGAACCAAAGATATGGATATTTCTTCTTTATAATTAAAGTACATCAATATTTTTGGCTGAATTTGTACCGCCTGTTCTTGTAGTTTCCCCAGTGTTCGATACTTTTGTATATGAAAATTGTTACTAAGTATTTTTATTATCATTTGAATATAAGCTAGTGAATTATCAAATTATTGCCTGCGTTTTCATTACTCAGAAACTTTCTGTCGTTATTTTTCATGGATATTTGATAGACACCCAAACATTTACCCTGTTTAAAGATGCGACAGACATGAATATTCATTGATTCCTTGCGGACACATACATGCACAACAGCAACAACAAGGTTGTTACCCCTTTAATTCAATGGCTTTGGCAGGCTTTTGCCACTCACAAGCATTTCCTTCAGTCATGTGCTTGATTCCTTTTGTCTGCCTGTCTCTGCCTGTGACAAAGGGGCGATAGGCTTCCCATTTTCTTTTCAATGTCCTTCTCTTTCTTTTACACGATTGGGATGAGAGATTATCTGGCACCAATGATCCTCGACCATAGTAAAGAGGTAATGCCTTTCGAGGTAAAGATTTTCTATGTCGGGGGTTGGCCACCTACGGTCTGCGGGCCAGAATCGGGCTCGCGAGGAGAATTTTTGTAGTCTGCGAGGCCATAAAATATCATAATTTTGTTTGTAGATCTAACTGCCTAGCGGTCAGAAACATTTTCCTTTGTTGAACTTGAGAATTGGAAAAACATTTTCCTTATTACCTTTAGCCAGCTTAAAGAAAAATTTTTTGAAGGATCTGACCCACCCTCCTCAAAGGTTGCCTATCCCTGTTCTAGGCCATGCATCTGTGATGTTAAGTCTAATGAATACTCCAATCTTAAAGTTATGACATTCTACAGCGTTGAGTAGTACCTCACTTTTAAAGAAGCTGATTCACCTTCGGAGCAAATCAACAAAAAGTTTAGAATAGAGTTAGCTCGAAAGTCCTACCCAAAATTTCGCTCGTTGGTTTTAGCTTTTACTAATGGACAGTTGTGCCCGGATGATCATAAGGTAGAGTTCAAGAACAGAACTTAGATCTAAAAGTACAAAACTCATAGAATGACTGATCTGCAAATACCTAGGCCACAGTTTGAGATCTCAAAACAGAGATTTTCATGCCTCGGTGCAAAGATCTGGAATGAGATTTCAAACGACATGAAAAATGCAGAGTTTACTCATCTTTTCAAACAAAAAATAAAAACTGGAAATTAACTGGAAAAGAAGAGAGAAGAGGAAAGGAAAAAGAAGCTTGAGGCCGCAGACAATCTTGGTAAAAATGAAAATAGTAAGGATAAAGAGAAGAAGGATGGGCCAAAATCAACTACAACAGATGTACTGGTAGGTACCAATCGTTATGTAGCGGTATTATACTTTGAAGCTTTCATACTTCGGTACAATGGTCTGGAATGAGATTCCAAACGTCGTAAGAAATGTGGAGTCTACTCATCTTTTCAAACAAAGAATGAGAACCTACCCCTTGGGCTGATAAAATAAAACCAATATGGAATTAAGCGATACCCAAACATGACCTCCTGGTAAACCAGTTTTGCATTTGTTTATTTTCCTTTTCTTGGAAGTAGTTTCATGTAAGTGCCTTTGCTTTGTGCATCATTACTGAAGGAGCACCATGAATATTCCGAAAAAGTCCCAGGGGGGTACTCCCTGCTCTTCCTTACGGCGGAGTCCGTGTCAATATTTATTGGATAAGTAGGTGAATAGCGGTGGATGATTAGAGAGTCCGTATCAATATTTGGGGTCTGAGATTTAAGAAGAAAATCATATTTGGGGTCTGAATTACAGCTTATTTAAGAAAAGGTCAACAATTGGGGTCTGAGAATTACAGCTTATGAAAAATTAGGTATTTGGAGCTTGAGACTTGAAACTACGCATATTCTTGTGATATTGAAAGAAACGTGATATTCTACGACAGAGGTAGTTCAAAATGTGGCAGTATTTAAAGGTCTGACGATTTTGGGACTCAATATTTAAGATTCGTCAAAACTGTGATATTCGGAGGTCAGCAAATGGACCCCTTCGTATAGAAAAGTAGGGAGTACCCCGATGGGGAGAAAGTAGCATTTGGGGGATAGGCATTTTCATTCTCCAGTTCTTCAACGGGGGCCTGTCTATCGTTGGAAGCAATCTTGATCAGGCTTCCATTCTGTATTATACCTCATAATCATTATGATTGATCACTGTTGCGTCAGACAATTTCTCTATCTAACGTCACAATCGCAATCAAACACTATAAATCAGTTGATCCTAAACAAAATTATCATTCGCTTTTTTCAAGTGGAGAGAAGGTTGATTTGTGAAGATAGTGATTAAAAGCATGAGTTTTCTAAAAGAACGCAGTACACGAACAGATCGTGTGACAGTTTTAAGTCAAAGGGTTGCTTCCCTCAGGGAGCAAAATGCAGTTATGAAGAAGAAGGAGAAAAATCTAGAAAATGCAAAGGAGCAGGTTCGATTCTTAAGCAGTGACTTGATTCAATGATTGAGCAACTAAAGCTGATAAACATGGCTTTTTTCATCAAACGTTCAAGCAGGGGTTTTGATGCTTGATTTCTATAGAACTTTAAGTTATGGGAGAATCCAAAACACTCATGATGGGTATATAATAGAAATGCGCCACTTTATAACAATGGATCTCTTCTTTCAACAGATATTCAGAGCATGCCTCGAGGCTGAGAAGCAAAGAGAACTTGCCCTGCTCGCACTGAGAAGAACCGTGTCATGTAAATCCAAAAGTCTGAAAGTCCACAATCAGGAAACATCACAGGGCATCAGCAGCGTATCAAGTTTATCGTGCTCGTGGTCAATGTCCTCCATCAAAGATGATGTGTCTGTGCAAGATTCCGGACTGGATATAAATGAAATGAAAGGATTGAAAGAAGAAAATCTGGAGCTAAAGTTGGAGAATGCTAAATTGCAATCTGAACTCCTCTCTATGGAAGAGACAATTGAGAATCAGAGAGCAACAATTGCATTGAGGGAAGAGGATCTCCAGGAGTCGAGGCAGAAATGGAGAATGTTTGAAGATCACTCTTCGTTATTAGCACTACATGCTGAGGAAGTTTCTGAGAGTAAGGAACTGCTGGTAGATGCGTTGGAATTGAGAGAAAAGCAGCTGGATGACTTGAAGGTGGAAAATAATGAGATGATGAAGAAAATGGAGGAGAAATACACTAAGGAGAAGGAGCACAATGCATTTCAGATTAAAAAATTGGAGGAAACGGCAGCTGTTTCAGAGGAAGAGAACGCTGAGTTGAAGAAACATGTGCATGAAAAAGATCTTCACAACCAAGCAAAAGATATTATCAGTGCAGTCATATGTGATAGCTTACGAGAGACTTTTAATGAGGATTTGGTTGAATCCTTAAAAAAGAACAAAATTTTGGAAAATGAATTGATTGTCTTGAAGAAAATGAATATAGACCAGAAATTAGAAGTGGCTGAAAGTATCAGTCTGCTGGAGGATTGGAAGGAAAAATGCACATTATACGAAGAGAAAATATCTTTGCTTACAATTCAGCTAGATGAAGCAAATAAAGCATTGAGAATCGTAGAAAATGATCTGGCTGTCAAAGAAAGAGATATGGAAGCTATGAACGTGAGGAACATAGAAGAAATTAAGAAACTGACTGATGACAACCAGGAGAAAGTTAAGAGAGAATGTCTGAAAAATGAGTGGCTTGAGCAAGAGATTGCTCAACATCGCATCAGCAAATCAGAGCTTGAGGAAAAATTTAAAGAACAGGAGATACTGTTGAAGTCAAAGCAGATCACATTCGATGCCATTCTAAGGGGAATTACCACTTCTTGTGAGAACGAGGCAGCACATCATCAGAAGGAGATCGAAGAGATGCAGGCCAAAATAGAGGAAGGAGAAAGAAGGTACAACTTTCTATTAGAGAAGTCAAGCATGTTCATCTGTGACCTGATTGATCTGAAGGAATGGAAATGTGAAGATTCGGAAGATGGTGCAGATTTACTCATTGATCAACCAGAGGATGCTCGCAACTCAAATGCTATGAAATCACAACTGAGATGGTTCAAGGAAAAATGCTGCAAACTGGAAGAGATAAGAAATGACCTGGAAGCAAACTCAGAACGCCTACAGTTGGAGTTGGATTCAAGGGAGGATGAAGTCAAGCACCTTTATGAACGGTTGACTATGTGTTATGAGAAATTGAATTCAAAAGATATTACTATTGAACAGCTTTCTGTGAAGAAACCAAAACGACGTGGATTTCGAAGACTTCTGTGTTGTTGAATTTGATAAATTGATAATTGTAATTGATTGAACTCTGAAATAGATTTTCAATTTTTTTAACTTATAAGAATTAATGAACTCGTGTAACTTTATGGTAGTCAAGGAGATTTGATGAACTATATAAAGTAATAGAACAAAATTGAAACTGTAAATTTTTAGATTTACTTATATATAAAGTAATGGAACAAAATTGACACTGTATACATTTTGAATTTTCTTAAAATTTGTATCTTCTGTTTTAATTAAGATTCTTTTGCGTTGCTCCTGCTTAAATGTCGAAAAATATCCTGAACGAATGGGCTCTGATGTCAAAGACATAAAGTTAAAAGCAACTGAGAATAGAGCTTGATACAGAGAATCTTAATATCTGTTGTATTTTGCAGTTTGATGGGAGTAATACAGAGACAATTTGTTGATTGCTTCCGTTAATCTTCCCTTGCCAATTGCCAGGAGCGTCCTTCATGTTTTTGTTGGGGGTGACAGGCAAATTTTACCAGCAAATCTGATTGTTTTTCCCGACATAAATAGCATTGCCATGCAAAAGTGGATTTTACGCTGCAAAAGAGAAGGCCTCTCGAAGTTGGAGATGAGCCACTCCCCATACTTTCACACTTTCATCCTTTTCAGACACAAAAATTTCTCCCAAAACTACCTGTAGAAAATGAATCTTCTGCGAGGGAGCTGATCTCGTTGTAGTGACGAGTCTATTATTCTAAAGCGCGCGAAAAGTCACATGGGCTTGTGTTAGATCTGTAAGAGGTCTCTGGCAACAGGAAGGATCCTGCGGACTAGGTTAAAATTGTAAACAAGCTCATTTGAAATGGCGGTGAGTGTTTAGTTTGTGCATATTAGTTTTGTTCATACTTTTTTGTGTCACGTGAAGCTTGCTTCCACGGGAATTTGTATAGAAAGCAACGGTTTGAACACTTTCAAAATATGTTTTGATTTCTCTATAGGCCCACCTAGTCAGTTACACAAAGACGCGATAAATTTTGGTTTGGGTACATTCAGAACTTCGCTGCGTTTTGCTATGCTTTAATATACGTATTGTGTTACTGCAGCAACATTGTATAGTATTTTCAATATAAATTTTATTTTCGAAATTAAGTGGAGCGTGTCAAATTGTTTCTCATTATCAAAATTGAAAGATAGAATAGGGTATTGGCTACATAGGCGTCGAAAATTTGCCCAACTTTGATGTTCGTGTAACCATGCCACAAATCCATTGAGTTGAGATGACTCTTGGCTGACCAGGTTATTAATAATTGTAGTAAAACATATTCTAGTAATAACAAAGAATTTTAATAGCTTAGTAATATACATATTAGAAAAGGAAGAAAACTTGATTAACTGTTATTAAATTAATATTTGTTATTTGATTAAAGGATAGCTCACCCCCAAGCTTTGGCATGATGAGCAGCCCTTCAAGAGATGGGCCAGAGAGCCCAAGAACTGAGGGGCTTGTAACATCAAGTCCAACCAGAGCAGACCTTGCTCCATTTGAGGATGAAACTGACATGATTCTTGGAAATGAGGTGCAGAATGAAGAAGAAGAAGATGGTGAAGAGTTGTTTGGAGATGCAATGGAAAGGTATGTGAACATTTTATCAAATATTGTGAATGTGAAAAGTTTGCAAATATCTTGAATGCTATTCAATGCCCAAAGTCAACTTATGCAAACTCTTCCATTGAACAATATTTGCTGTTTTTGGACTGAAATGAAGTTATTGTTTGCTTGCAAATTTATCTACTGCCATTATAAATGCAATTAGTGCTTTATCACTCATATTAATCTTTTATAGGTCTATCATCATTAGTTCTTGTTCTTGTTGATTTCATTTTTGTATGCATTTACAAATTTGGATTTTCTGTATTTACATATAGTCAAATTTCAATGAAAATCTAAGCTGATGGGTTTCAAGGCTGTACCTTTTCTACACTTTTTTTTATAAGGAAAAAGTTTATAAGAAAATGAGGCTCAAATAGTCCAAATCTTAAGAAAACCTTAGGAAAATCACAAGGCTCAATTGCCAAAATTAAATGTTTTTATAGGCAAAAGTTGATATTTCTTCATTTTTGCATTTAAAATGTTAAAGATGGAATTTAAATTCAAGTGTACAATGTTAATAATGAAAGTGTAGACCATTTTAGCCAGTTCATTTCAGTAAGAGTTAAGAAAAATTTAAGAAAATCTCAGGCTCAATTTCAGGAAAAGTTAAGAAAATTGAAGCTCAGGCAAAGTAATTGTTTCCTTATTAAAAAAATGTGTTTCTGAAATCACCCTAAAGGCATTATTTGTAAATCTATTGCTTCTTCATTGAAGGGATTATCGTCCAATCCCAGAGCTTGATGTCTATGAGGACATGGGTGCAGATGATGAAGATTTGGAGGAGTTGAGTCCTGGAGCAAGAGCTGAGGCTGAAAGAGTGATGAGGAAAAGAGACAGGGATGAGGGGGTAACTGCTGGAAGAATGAGAAGGGGTCTGCTCTATGGCATGTATTTGTTTATTTGTTATTCTTCTATTATTTACATACATCTGAACGTAGTCACAGTGCACCTTATAAACCAGAGGTGTCTAAAGTATCACTGGTAAGCCTTATGCAGAGAAATAGGCTAAAGGCTGGGCCACTTACAGAAGTAAAATATTAGCAAGTGAATTCCATACAAATTTTAGCTTATCTGAAAGATGCCAATAACGTTACCCTCAATGGGAGCAGTGATGCTTTGTATTGGCCTTGTTGCTGCTATCCAGGGTCACCAAGAGAATTCTGAGGCCCTGGGACAAAAGAGGTAGACGAAGCCCCCTGTCAGCAACATGGAAAAAAAATTTTCAGGGTCTAGAAATTAACTTTGGAAAATTACTGCTGGTTTACTGTTTGAGGCCCACTCAGACCTTCAATTTCTGTCAAAAGTCTTAGAACAATTCCTGTGATTTATGCTGTAGACAAACTACAAAATCCCCTCCCCCATACAACAATGCTGTTTGAAGGTGATAGGAATAGCACTGGAGGGAGAAATTGTGTCATTCCAAATAGCTAAGAGCATTGGCTATCAATTAAACATTGTATGAAAGGGGAGGGGAGCTCACAATTGTTATTTCTGCTGCAAAAATAGGATGGAGGTGGAAAATTCCTAACACTGTATAGGTGTTCCAAAGGCTTTTGGAAGACATTGTTGAAGCTTTGGGTGTTATGAGGCTCCTTGGAGCTTGTGGCCCTGGGGTAATTTGCCCCCTGCTCCCTCTCTGTGGCCCTGCTGCTGTCAAGATTGGGAAAAGTACATATGTAATGCAAACCACTATATTTTTAGAATTGTCAGGGGCCAATAGAAATGTGCCAATAAGCTAAAGATGGCCTGCTGTCTGTAGTTTGGACACCCCTGTTAAAAGCAATCTCCCTGGACAATAAATCCATAGCACAATGTGAAAAACCTATAGCTCTTACTATCTATCTAGCTTCATAAATTCAACCATCTGATGTTCATGTGTCAGTGCAATTTGAGATCATAGTTGTAAAGTATTACTTTTTGATCATAGATGACGAGGATGATGAAGATCTGGATCCCTCAACTGCTAGAAAGAGGAGACTTGCTGAAAAAGCAGCTGAGAGGGACTATGGGGTAGAAGAAGAGGTTAGTAACTTTTAGGTGGTTTTGTTTTTCATTCAGTGATATTTAATTGTTTTATTATTCGGCATATATTTAGGAAGACTTGCTGATTTTAAGCCCAGACTTTACCATGTTCTCTTTATGTACTAAAACACAATCTTAAGAAATGCAGAAGTTAGAACGAAGGTTGTAATGAGAGTAAAGTTTTACATCATTGGCCTAGAAGTAAGTCTTTATTCAATGTACATTCTTTACTTACTACAATAGATGCCAATGAGGTCCAAAACCACTGAAATGAAATTACATATAGTTTGTGGTTTTGCAGTAGTTGGTTTCAAGAAACCGGATGGCTCCAAGTGATGTAGACAGGCCTGTCGAGAGCCAGCTCGGGCCCTGGGGCAATTAACAGCACGGGCCCATGAGTAGGAGTAGCAGCACAGGAGCAAGAGGGGGCTACAACAAATGCAAATCAATTCAAAACTCTTATAAAACATTGGTATTCCATAATGGAACCAAGTATTAGAACAAAACTGACAAGCAAGAAGTCCTTAGAGAGCTCACAAATGAACGTCCAACAAACGGCTTTTTGAATATTATTTTGCAATAGCAAAATTTTCACGGGCCCCCTTGAGGTCCGGGCCCTGGAGTTTTACCCCAACTACTCCCCCCTCTCGACGGTACTGGATGTAGAGGCACATCCATTCTTAGTTATTAAGGTTCATTCATTTGGTACAGATGATGCCAATCAAAAAGCTCTACTATTTCTTGCAATTGACGATATTTATTATTATTTACTAGATGATAGAGAGTATCGAAAACTTAGAAGATATGAAAGGACACTCTGTCAGAGAATGGGTCTCAATGACAGCACCAAGGTTAGAGATAAAGAATCGTTTTAAGCAGTTTCTGAAAACATTTGTTGATGAGCAAGGAAAAAGTGTTTACAGAGAGAAGATACAGCAAATGTGCCAAGGTAATCCATTCATGCTCTGGAATGTTAATATATGCAAGTAAAGGATATCATCATATCATATGTCACATTATATCATATATCATTTATATCCACATTTAAAGTTGGTATTTACAATTGTAACTTAATACTAATTTAAACCAACTATTTACAATATAAGAAACCAAATAACTATATACAAAGTATCATATACTAAAATAATAAGTTAGCGGCAGATCTTGCAGGTGCATTATTTTCCAGACCGATATTTTATCTTATGTTTTTTTGAATGCTAGAAGAGTTGGTTCATACTGTCACGTAGGGTATTCCAGAGGAACCTCCCCCCCTAAAAGACAGCCTAAAGCTTGTTCTTCTTATTGTAGGTAGTTTGCAATGGTTTTTTGCCATTAGATTATACTCCACACACTTCTTTTCACAAAATCCCCACACAAGCGATGGACTAAGATGATTTAATGACTTATAAATTTCTATCATTAGTTTTTATAAATTTTTTGCATGAATGCAAATACTACCACTGCGGGTAAGTAATACCTGAAGGGGGTGTTCTTAGTCTTCACATAGCATTCAAAGAACACATTTATGTGTGTGGTTGGTCTCTTTGTTTGCACCTTTATTGTAAATCTACTAAGTGAACTTCTGAAGACTTTGACTTTGGAGATAATATCTTTGGGGAGAATATTGGCTATGTAAATTTCAATGACTTATTTTCTAGATTCATTAATAATTTTATATCTTCATTCTCTTATTGAGTGAAATTATGACCTTATTCTGGATCCTTGAAGCATGTGTGATTTATCTACAAAACCGTGACATATGTATGCTATTTATTTAATTTCCTGCACCAAAAAATTAGACTTATTATGTCACACATGTATAGGTTTCTAAACTAATGGTGTATAATTAAATAGACTACTGCACAATTAGTATATTTCTCAATTGTTTACATTGCTGATGATAATTGTTGGTTGAAAAGACCATAGTGAAGTTTCATTTTGGAAGACTTTCTTTTATCATAAATTTAGTAATATTGAATTTTGATAAAATGGAACCTGCATGTAAGGGAGGGATGAAACCTCTAGTACATCAAGTGCCATTTGTACTAAGTTCATATGTAGCTGCCGGCTTTATTTCCTTTATTTTTTGCAGCAAACAAGCATAGTTTTGTTATTGATTGACAACACCTAATTGCAAATCCAGAATGTACCAAAACATATACAGACTACCATTTTCAGATCATTGAGCAAGCAAGATCATCTTTTCATTTAAGTGTTTTGGAATCTGTTTACATTAAGACTCAAAACACAGTCTTGTGTAGACAAAAAGAATTTTGTTTTCTCATTGGGACTCTTAAAGTATGCAATGGTAATAGGTCCTAATTGGTCACACTTGGGGCCTATCACATTTACTGCATCTGGATATATATTTCGGTTAACCTTTAGGTCACTATTCGATATTTTAATACTCAGATGAGTGTCGGACAAAAAAAGTTTTTAAGTATGTCAAAAGAATGTTGCTGCTTTTTTGTGCTGTGGTAATGTTTTATTTCTTTTATTTTTTGCAGCAAACAAGCAAAGTCTTGTTATTGATTACAACATTTTAGCCAATGAGCATCAAGTTCTTGCTTTCTTCCTTCCTGAAGCACCAGTAGAGATGTTGAGAATATTTGATGAGGTTTGTTTCATCATGTGTTTATCAGCAAGTAGTGATGTAATCCTAGAAGCACTCCGTTTTCATAGCCTAACAGTCATGGAAGTGAGGAATTGGTTTCACAGAATTTAACAATATTTTGCACATGCTTCTTCTCTTAATTGGACTTTTACATTTATGTGTCTGAATTTTTTCAAATGTTGTGTAGCATTATTATCATTAATAGTAGGATATAGGGGGTGGAGAAAATTATCTAAGGGAGGCTTAGGGGGCTATAGCCCCCATCAGAACATTCTAGCCCCCCTATCAGAAGGTTAAACACTTTGTTGATGCTAGAAGTTATCTTAAGGTACTCAATTTGAACTCGTTATGCCACTAGCTCACCCAGCAGCAAATTGGTACCCAGTGGGAACACTGGGGAGATAAAGGCGGCAAGGAAAGGAACTGGCAACCCTACTGCACATGACGATGGCTCAGGATAAGTGTCCTCTCTAACAGGCACTCCCCTACATATGAAAGTATATGGGACTACCTTTACTTTACTTTACTTTATATACAGAAGCATGCTATTTTGCCATGAAAATTGGGCGTGAATGGTAACAAAAAATTAGCTAGCAGTATGCAGTCCAAAAGTGTTTCTGTTTCCATCCTTCTTATACTTCTTTTATACTGTTTAATAGTTATGACATCCTTGAATAGCTGGTTCAAAAGAACTGTTCAAAGAATGGGGCATAGAAACCTTTGTTTGCTTTGTGGCATTGTGTGGCAATGGGAAAAGTAGGGATCTTCCATAATGTGTGTGATTTATTTATGAAGGGCCCCTTTGCTT
The DNA here is from genome assembly GCA_900291935.2 of Cassiopea xamachana. Classification (NCBI taxonomy): domain Eukaryota; kingdom Metazoa; phylum Cnidaria; class Scyphozoa; order Rhizostomeae; family Cassiopeidae; genus Cassiopea; species Cassiopea xamachana. Next base: position 1,544,490 of record OLMO02000003.1, on the reverse strand, counting down.
TGGAGACATGAGGCCCTTTGAAAATACATTAGTTTTTAATCCACCACGCATCATCATTTAATGTTTGTAACTTCCTTGATTAGCCAGTTCAAAAGAACTGTTCAAAAAATGGATATAGAAACACTGTTGAACTGTAATTATTGCACTTTAAGTGTGCCATCTAAATGCTTTGTTCACCACTCTATCATTTCTTTAACTGTTGGGAATGTAATACCTTACCTTGATATGCCTCATGTTTCGCTTCAGGCTGCAAAGGATGTTGTTTTATCAATGTTTTCAATGTATGAGCGAATTGCTAAAGAAATTCATATTCGCATTTCGGAGTTACCATTGATGGAAGAATTACGATCATTGAGGTAAGTGGTTTAATATTTATCTCAATGAAAGTACTTGACTACAATTTATACTGTATTCTTGACCCTCCCCCTCCTAATAGAATCTGTCTCTGTAAATGTTTTTCAGTGGAAAGATATACTTTGTGCCATTTAGGTACATTTTTGTTCCCTTTTGTTGCAATTGGTATATAGAGCTGTCTTTTTTGTAAAATGTGTATTTTTAAGGCACTTTCTACGCGGTTCCCACACCTAAAAATCCTGAAATATCCTAGAAAAAGAGAACCATTCTAAAAATTCCTAAATGACCATGAAATTTCAGGAATATTTTGCTGTTCTCCTAAATTTCTCCTAAAGTTTTCATAAGTTGAATTTCTTTTCAGCTGAATTATTTTGTGATGGTTAGTCATACTAAAAATGGTCAAATCATTTATTCTCATAAATTCTATCATAGCTGTATTATTTTTTGAATAGGCATAACGACTTTTTCAGCAAAAACAAACATATGATGGCCAGTTACCCTATTTGTATCATGTCATCTGAGTGACCTTTTATCCATTGCTGTCCCAAAGATATCTCAGCGCTTACTGAATTTTTCTGAAATCTGCAACATCTCCTAAAATGAGCAAAGAAATCTCCAAAATTATCCTAACTCTCCTAACAAATGACAAAAAAAGAGTGGGAACCCTGTTCTAGATAATTTTATTCTTGACAAGCTCCCCCAGCAGGGAGATATTCCAGTAGGCCCCTTTCAAAGTTTTTTATTGTATTACTCGCTTGGTTGATAGAAAGGATATCCCATAGTAAGTGGGCCAAGCATGTAGCTGCAAGTATTGTCCTGGAGGAGCAAAACCTGCCTGTACCATCATTTTGGCGGAAGAGACATTTTCTCTGAGTAATTTATTTTCAGGTCAGTTAATAGGGAAGGCAAATTGTGCAAGATTTTCCATTTGGGTGCATTTCGGTCTGCCTGGAATGGCCCCTATACCTTCAACCGCTCTTGGCCCAATTCTTGAGGCCACAAAGACCCTGCCCCCAAATAATCTTTCCCACTACAGCCATGTTGCAGTACAATGATTTGCTATGTGTATTGTTACCAATTGCCTCTAATGGTTTTTTACGTTTTCTCCACAGACAACTTCATTTGAATCAGTTGATTCGCACAAATGGTGTAGTTGTTAGTAGTACAGGCATTCTTCCCCAACTGAGTATGGTCAAATATGACTGCTCAAAGTGTAACTTCATCCTCGGGCCGTTCTTCCAAGGTCAAAATTCCGAGGTGAGACCAGGATCATGCCCGGAATGCCAATCTCGTGGACCATTTGAAATCAACATGGATGAGGTATCATATTCGTTTTTCTGTTTTGATTTTATTAGAAGTTGTGTTCATGGAGCTGTGACACAAAATTTTTTTGACAAGTTAGCACTGTTTTATAATTCTAGTGATTCGTAGTCAGTCAATCAAGCGGACAGTTCCTAAGCTCTTCTAAGAGCTACAATACCTATCAAAAGTCCCTGGGACAATTTCAAAAAATTATGAAAAACTATATCCTTCTCAGCATTTCAATCCCTACGCCTTCTACGCACCCCCCTTCCCCCTAATACAATGTTGGTCTGTTCCTGAGACATTTGGCGTTATTGTGCACGAAAAATTTTTCCGTTACCGCATGTACTTCTCTAAAAAACCAACATTGTTTAGGGGGAGGAGTGGGACGAATGTGCCGTCCAAATTAAAAATTTGCAGTGTTACAGGACTTTTGGCGAGTATTGTAGTTCATACGATGAGCCGTAGATTACCCGAACCATGCATCTAGCAATTCAGTAGTTAAGTTCATCTTCGGTTCAACGTATGAAATGACAAAAACACATCGGCTCGAGCCACATTCACGAAGCTCTTTGGTTCAAAACTGGCTCATCCCCAGCGGCTGTGCCATTGCTGAACCAATACCGTAATGGGTTCGGGTCATCCATGGCCCATCGTATGAAATAGCTCTAAGAAGTGACTTATGACATGCAACTACAGGTGGTAGCAATCGTATCAAAGAACTGATAGTTAAGCTGTTCCTTGACTTGAAATTTTTGATTCTTTCATTTCATTCCTAACTATTCCTATGGTTTACTGTATATTTTCTTAATTTGCATGTTCATTCGATTGATTGTGGCTCTTTTTCAAAATTCCCATATCCTGTTGAACGGAAATCTAAGATGAATACAAAACATTTTGTTCACAGGAGCTTTCTGTGTTGAGATAATCTACAAAAATGCTAGAGTGGGCATTTTCAACACTTTTTTTGGCTGCGTCATTGCAATGCGAGCGAGTTAGCATAGTGGCTAGAGCGCATGCCTCCCATGCGGAAGGTCTACGGTTCGAGCCCGACCCGATGCCATGACTGAACGCTCGCTCACTGTTCACCCAATAGCAAATGGGTACCTAGTGGGAACACGGGGGAGATAAAGGCGACGAGGAAAGGAACTGGCCACCCTACCTCACATGCCAATGGCCCAGGATAAGTGTCCTCTCTAACAGGATCTCCCCTACGTACGAAAGTATACTGAACTACCTTTACATTGCAATGCATACATTCATTTACCGACGAAAGTCATCGAAACTGAATTTAAGGACGAGATCACTGAAGGTTGGATGGGCGTGACGCCACCCTACACCCCACTGCTAGCCACGCCCCTTGGAACGATGATAATAAATTTTGAAGCAGAGCTTGATATTCATGCTCACTCACCTTTGCATGTACTGCAGTGTAAAAGTTTGTTTGTAATTGTTTTTGAAGACTGTTTATCAAAACTATCAAAAAATCAAGATTCAGGAGAGCCCAGGGAAAGTAGCTGCTGGTCGATTNTGCCGAGGGCAAAAGATGTCATCTTATTAGCAGATCTCGTCGATTCTTGTAAACCCGGAGATGAAATTGTAAGTAATTTTTATATGTAATCTTGATATCAAATGTTCTTTTTAATGTTGAAGAAGTTTTAATGTTGCAGAAGAGGGGGCATGGGGGTGCAGCCCCCTAGCTGTAACTTCAGGAGGTGCAGCCGCCAATTCTGTAAATTTTTTGGAAATAAGAGCATAAAAGAATCGTTATTATGTTGTAGAAGGTCTTTTCTGATTTAAAAAGCTGTCGAGATTGTCAGTTTACATGATATATGGTATTAAAAATACGTTTACTGAACCTGATAATTATTATTATTGTTTTTATATAGCTGCTTATGTTAACTTAAAAGTTTCTTATAAAGATAAATGCAAGAAAAGAGCCCCCCTAGCTATCAATAGAGCCCCCCTATCTACCGATTCACTTATACACCACTGATTGTAAGGTATTGCTGATAGTGTAAGTGGTAATCATTGAATAAGAAGTGAAGTAGCCTGAGCGCTTTGCTACTCTGTGGAGTATCGACAGTTTGAGGGTAGCCGTAGAGTCATGACGTAATGCTCACTCATTCTCCACCTAGCATTTGTTTTGAGACTTGGTAGAAACGCTTGAGGGTTGGGGGAAGAAGCTAGCCATCCCAATTCATCTGCCTATTTCTAGTACAAATGATCTGTAAGGGAGGCACTACTCTTCCGTAGAAGACACACGCATGGGTGGCGGCAGGGGACAGCTAGGGAGCTAGCTAGTCCCCCGTCGGAAGGTGATAAATGATTTTTTCGGAGATTTTTGGCATTGATAGTATCCTGAAAACCGTATTCCAGCTCCCCCGTCGGAAGAGTCATTACGCCGTTGGAAAATTCCTGGCGCCACCCCAGGGCACACGGTACCCTTACCCTTTCCTCGTGGGATAACTGTTGTAGAAACCAATTTGTTGGTAAATACTAAATAACGTTTGTGACTTCTTTAATTTTGTTTCAATAAATTAATTTTCATTTCTGCTGTGGGCGATGTAGACTCTATGTGACGTTTGAATCAACTTATGAAAAGCGTAATTAATTGTACTGATACTTCCTGCGAGACACCCATCATAACATTACTTTTCAGAATGATAGGTTGAATAAAGAGATTTTTGAAATTATCCATGTATGATCGTTTTGTTTTATTAATAAACTCCTACCTTTACATCTCTTTATGATTTGCCGTTCCATTTTACAGGAAGTTACTGGTATATACAAGAACAATTACGACGGCTCCTTGAACACGGCGAATGGATTTCCTGTCTTTGCAACTGTCATTGAAGCCAATTACATCACCAAACAGGACGACAAACTGGCTGTCGCAAATTTAACTGATGAAGATGTCAGGGATATAATGAGACTGTCGAAGGATGAAAAAATAGGAGAAAGAGTACGATATTTGTTTCATATCTTGATACTTTCCATGCGGTCTTTGTTTTTCTTACTGTGTGGACAGTGACAAAACTTAAGTGGGGTATGGGGAGGGTGAGTTACTCCCAACCTTGAAAATTTGCCATTTTGCAGGGCAAAAACGACAGTACAGTGTACTTTTGCAAGGCAAGAACGACAGTGCAGTGCACCCCCGCAGGGACAAATTACTGGATCCAGGACTATTTGATCAACTACTGTTACTAAGGTCACAGACAAAGTTTTTGCAGGGCAGACCTCTGACACTCTCTAAAATATGTTGAAGTGACGTCGCTGGGTGTGGATAGTAACTAATAGTTGCTAAATCAACTTGCTAAGTAGGACAGGAATATTTAGCAGAATGTACGCAGTGTACTCGTTTTTTTAATAAGAAACATATCTCAGTGTTTCTTAATGTACCGAAAAACATTGCAGTGAAGACGTAAGCAGAACTTGAATGTAGCAAACCGTTCGCATTATAGCAAGCAAAATGCGTCAGTACGAGTTAAATTCCACCGCAATGTCATGCTCACATTGTTTTGGTGCAGCTTTACGTTGAAAGAAGTAGCGGTTTCAATTCATTAATTGTTTGAAGTTTCTTATCTCTTTCCTTGTAGTTCTCAGAGTTTCTTAAATTTTAGGTTGTCTAATGCTAGGTTGGGGCTAGGTGGCATAGCGGCTAGAGCGCATGCCTCCCGTGCGGAAGGTCTACGGTTCGAGTCCGACTCGATGCCCTGACTGAACGGTTTCTCACTGTTGACCCAGCAGTAGCCACTGGTGGCGACACTGGGGTGATAAAGGCGGCGAGGAAAGGAACTGGCCACCCTACCTCACATGCCGATGGTTCAGGATAAGTGTCCTCTCTAACAGACACTCCCCTACGTACGAAAGTACACGGGACTACCTTTACTTACTTTATTATAATGCATCTGTAAGATGTAACATGGAGGCCACAATTCTTAGATAAATAATTTTTTAAATGCTAGGTTGCTTATAAGTGTCCTCTCTAACAGGCACGTCTCTACGTACGAAAGTATACGGGACTACCTTTACCTTTTTTAAATGCTAGGTTGCTTATAAGCTAGATTCTTATGAAAAAGTACAATGAAGCTGCACGTTTGGTAGGTAGTTGTAAACATAGACGTATGATGCATTCAGAAGTGGGAGGGGGCTGCATCCATTCTGTCGCACCCTCACAAACAAGGAAAGGGTAGTATTGTAAGCTGCAAAGGGGCACTTTACCGAAAACTATGAAAAATAGTAAGCATGAACTCCAGTGCCTCCCTGTTCCTACGTCTATCGTTGTAAATAAAAGAATGTGTAAGAGTAGTGAAGTTCCTCAAGGACTCCTCTCTCGCTTCATTTGTTTTTAGGACCAGTAGGAAGCAATGTGCCATCAAAATGACGTCTTACATCGTAGACGTCATTTTGTTGGTTTTCTTTTCTTTTTGTGGTGCATGAACAACCAAGAAAGAAGATACTAATCGTACTTGTTGTTTTATAGATTGTTGCAAGCATGGCGCCTTCGATATACGGACACGAAGATATAAAGCGAGCTCTAGCGTTGTCATTGTTTGGTGGTGTACCGAAAGATCCTGGTAAGTTCCAGATAGTTTTTTGCTTTTCAGGATTCAGTTAGGACATTTTGAGCATTCGAAAGTCGATTAATTATATAATGTTTCACCTCGCAACTCGAATAAATTCATGAGTGTTGTTTAGCGAATTACAAAACGCCAGAATCTGCAAGGTAGAGTACTGTGTTCTTGAGCCAGCCATGCAGCTGGAAGCATTGTCACAGAGGGGAAACACCCGCTTTTACTTTCGCCGTTAGGGGCAAGAATGGTATGCATAAGAGAAGTACATAATATTCTTGGGGGGAGCTAGATCATATCAGCTTTGTAGTTGGGGTAATACCCACCAGGGGCGGTTCTAACCGGGAAAATCTCGGGGGACCATGGACTCTGAGTGCGAGGGAGGAAAAAAGGAGTCTGAGGGCTTCGCCACCAGAAAATTTTTTGACCATTCCCTTTTTACCCTAAGGAGATGCCCCTTTTTAACACAGAGACCGTCTCTTTATACACGAGAAAGCTGTGTAAATGAAAGAGCAAAAATGAAGTAGAGCAGGCAAAATGAGAGAGAATTAGAGTACAGGACTATAATATAGCAGAAAATACAAACGCATGGTCTCCATTAACATTTGGAAATATACTATAAGTTGTTGCTTACATGGTAAAGTACAGTAGGAGTCTAGAATTATCAAGTTCATTCCTTGTACATCTTCCTAATTCGCGAGTATTTGCAGTAAACAATATATTCGAAACTCAAAATTTTATACCTGTCTAGAAAAGTGGGATGAGGGGGGCGAACGAAGGGGCCAAGAAAATTTATGGGGGGCGTGGCCCCCCGTAGAACCGCCACTAATGCCCACCTGTTCCTCACCACAGTTAGTGCTTGCCTTGAACGCAGGATCAAGCACGTCTTGTGAATCAATCAAGCCCTCTTGTGTTAGGTAAATAAAAAAGTTTTCAAAATCTTAATAATATTGCTGTTGGGAATACACTGTCAGGGATAGCCAATCTCTTGACATCTTTGCAGAGCTGTGTTATCCAAGTGTCAGATATCACATGTACTTATTGTCAAAATATCTCAACATAATGTTATACAATATCTGGAATTTCATAGTTTTTTCGGTGATGATCAAAGTCAGAAAAATGTTAAGTGTCAGGCAGTGGTGATTTCTAAAACTTTTAACAAGGGGGCTCTAGGCACAACCACACCCATAGTTTGGGTATGGCCCAGCTAAAACCATGCCCATGTTTTCAAAGATGGAAACATGATAATTTAGTTTAATACTGATATGGTATAGTCAACAATAAGAAATGCTTCAATAGCCATATAGAAATCACCCCTGGTGTGAGGCAACATACTGGAAGTAGATTTGATTTTGAATCCTTTGGGCATGGTAGCCACGTTTATTAGTGTACTGATTGTTAGGGCGCCATGCTGGTACATGCTAGACCAGATAATACATATTATTGAAAAGAAAAAGTATACGCCATTTACATACTCTTATTTGCAGGAGTGCACGAGTTTTATAAGAAACCCAGCCTAGTTCTAAAAGTTCTTTGTTTTTGGATCTCTTTTTATCAAATTATAGTACCAAAAGTTCCTTAATAGCTCCATAATTTTCACTGCACATAAAGTGCCATAAAACCGGTACAAACATAAAGAAACATAAAAAAGTTCTGAACTTTACCTTTAATTTTGGCTAGAACTCTAGACTAAAAGCACAAATAAAGTAGGAAAGAAGTTTTATGAATGTGTCTGTGTTAGTTCTGGCTGCCAATAAATGGAACCGGCTTCTTAATTCTTTACTGTTTGCAGTTATAAGAATTTTTCACATTGAAAAATTCGTTTATAAGTTCGTTAAATATTTCAGCTGTCTACGTGTAGGTTCCTTATAAAGTGGTTCCTTATAAAAAAGAGCGTGTAGGTTACTAAATTATTGAGACTCATACAAGGGCGGATCCAGTGCTATACTTTGGGGGGCGGCGGATCCAGTGCTGGACCTTAGGGGGCGAGACGGTAGATCCAGTGCTGGATCTTGGGGATATCTAATTCATTTTATTGTCTTTTTGTAATGTGAGAAGTTTCTTTGCACAATTGTTTGCTATTGGAAATATTGCTGTTTGGAGGGAGTTATGGCCCCGCAGCCCCAGCTTGGATCTGCCCCTAAATTTATATGATTGCAAACATATGATTTGGGCTTGTTTTTATCATTATCAATTTCTTGATCGTTGGCAAAAAGTAGAAAGTTGCTCGATTTTGCCTCCGTTTCCCCCAATTCTTTGGGGCTTGGAGGGTGCCTCTGAGGGGACTTAAGTTCTGGCGCGAGCATTTAGGACCGGATGCCCTTCCTGACGTCACCAATGGCGTGCGGTGGGCCTCGAACCCAGGACCATGTTGGTCTTAGTCCAGTGCATTACCGCTAGGCCACGGCTGCTCGGCAAAAAGTAGAAAGTATTTATTCAACATACAACTATATTTTCAGAATTTGAAAGTCTGGATACCCCTTATTTGTAATATAAAGACCTTTCATTTGCCAACTGTAGTCGTAGTAGAAATATATTCGCTTTGAGTGAAGCGTAATTTTCCAATGAATCGCAGAATGAAGACGACGAGAATAAGCGACATGGTTGCATTTTTGACTTTCCAAATATGACATTTCCAAAATTACTTAGATATTACGTTGATATGAGACAATTCCAGACGTTTCGGACCCTTTAATTTACCATGGAATTCATGATCTACCCTTTCCATTGTTTTGGTCTATTGATTTATTTCAGTGTCAGGACCTCCAGATCAGGGCTGCGGTGAGACACTTCCATATTATTATTAAGACATTTCCATATTATAAGACAAGTCCAAACATTTCGGACGCTAATTCCAAGGATCCATCATCAGTGTAATAGACTAACACGAAATCAAAATTTATACAAAAGTAAATGGTAAACAAAACAAACATGGGAAACCAAAGGAAAACCAACTAAAGGGTAAATCAGTGAAGCAAAACAATGGGAAGGGTAGACTATGAAATCCATGGTCAAATCCAAAAGTAAATAGATTAGAAAAGCCTAAGTTGGATAGGGGACGTTTGGGAATTAAGGGTTGGACGGTCTCGATCTCCAATCATAGTTCTTATAAACTGTAAAAGTTTCATTGCTGATTATTTGGATCGAAAACATTTCATGCAAAACAACCAAGGCCCTGAAACTACGTTGCGATGACTTTTTTGCCATCGATTTTTAGGATCGAAACATAAGATACGTGGTGATATAAACGTATTAGTTTGTGGAGACCCGGGCACTGCCAAATCACAGTTCCTTAAATACGTCGAAAAGACTGCGCAGCGACCTGTCTTTACAACTGGTCAGGGTGCAAGTGCAGTTGGTTTAACAGCCTACGTCCAGCGGCATCCTGTAACAAGGGAATGGACCTTAGAAGCTGGAGCATTGGTACTTGCGGACCGTGGTGTGTGCTTGATCGATGAATTCGATAAGGTAACTGATTATGGGGAAATCTTTACTGTACATCAACGTAATTTGTATTTCAGTAAATAACAGTCGTTCCAGGATGCCCATTGAAACATTGGTCATTTATTCCGTCATTTACTAGTTCATTTATTCACTCTTTCATTCACTCATTTATTCACTCTTTCATTCACTCATTTATTCACTCTTTCATTCACTCATTTATTCACTCTTTCATTCATTCATTTATTCACTCTTTCATTCATTCATTTATTCACTCTTTCATTCATTCATTTATTCACTCTTTCATTCACTCATTGATTCATTCATTCACTCATTCATTCAGTCAGTCTTATTTATCTTCTGATTATTTCAGATGAATGATGCGGACAGAACAAGCATCCATGAAGCCATGGAGCAGCAGAGTATATCAATCTCTAAAGCTGGCATAATCACATCTTTGCAGGTTCATTGTTTTTCTCCAATCAATTTGTAAATTTTTAGTTATATCTTTTCATTCCTCAACTTGGTCATTCCTCAGTTTTCTTGTCCTTGTGTGTGCTAGGATCATCATATATCCTCATATACCTTTCATAATTATCATCAATAACTATTAATCTTCAAAGCTGGCATAATTATATCTTTGCAGCTTCATGTTTATTCTCCAATCTAGTTTTTAATTTTTTAGCCCTATCGTCTTTTCGTTCCATAGCTTGGTCATTCCTCAGTTTACTTGCCCTTTCGCGGGTTCCCGGTTACTGCTTTGCCTGTTGTTTTCCTAAAATAGAATGAAAATAAGACTGACATTAAGAATGAAACATTGAAGTAAGAAAGAACATGGGATTTTAAATTGCGGTGAATATCGGATTTACAAGCTTCATTGCTCATTTCTTATTGTTCTTTATGAGCAGGCTCGATGTAGCATTATTGCAGCTGCTAATCCAATCGGTGGACGATATGATCCTTCATTAACTTTCGCAGAAAATGTAAGTGGTTGACATTAAATAGTAGTTAAGACTTCAATTTGTTTGAAATGGTAGTATGATTACAATTTTGCAGCTTAGATTTACTCTTAAAGTTAGTTTTTTATTATCAATAAATTCATATGTAGATTTCACTTTCTTGTTTATATGTACTAGAAGTTTCTGGCATTTAATTTTTGAATATGAGAATCGACCTCAAAGATTTGAATGCTAGATTAGCTGGTAGTACAATCCTTGATAGGATTTCTAGTGGATAGCAAGCAGGTTTTTTCGAGCCATCTGGTCGTTAGTTTACGATGCATTTCGCTTAATAACGACAACTTTGTAGTAATGCTCATTTACTGATTACAGGTTGATCTGTCTGAGCCAATTCTCTCAAGATTTGATATCTTATGCGTTGTCAGAGATACTATCGATGCAATTCAGGTACAGTGTTTCGGCTGATTTCATTGATTTGTTTGCCTTTGATTGCGTTTGATCCTTGATTCATGACATCATTGAAATACACAGACGATGTACTCAATGCATTCATCAAAAGGATCACTTTATCCTTACATTTATCATGTTGCTAATCATTAATTTTCATCATTATAATTTATGGTCTATAATAGCATTAATTTTTATGTTATCATGACTCAGTTGTGCTCAGTGCTGTTTATTGTAACTCAACGAAATCACTCGCACATCACTTGTCTTAGGGTATGTCCATGAAATGTGATGGTACCTTTTTTGATTGCTGTAATTACTGAAATAAGAGCTGTTGTTAGCTGCAAGAGAATTACTAGTGATATCGAAAGCCTAAAGGTTATAGTAACTGGGAAGACAAACCCAGGAAGATTGTCTCAATAAATAATGCCACTTGGGATATAAGTGGACGAGTGGCACATTTTGCGCTTCTATAAATTTCCTCTTTTTTCTTTCATTCCTTCTTTTGTCCTTCAAGTAACAGATATTTAGGCCTGTTCATTAAATTAACTCTTTATTCTATATTACTGGAGATTCATTCGGAAAGAGCAACCCTCAATTCATCTTGCTCTGCCACCAGTTGGCTGACACAAGACTGTTGAACGGCCAATACACAGGCAGGCACGCCGGAACGATAATGGGGCAAGGGGGGCCAACAGGAGCAAAAGGGCACCGACTTGCATGGGCACCTCCTTGGGACACCACCTAACATAGGCACCTCATTGGGATCCAAGGAACCTCTTTGAGACATTCTCGTTCCATCCTTTAGCAAGACCTATATTTCACAGAATTATTCAAATTACTCTCTCTTCCAATAATATTTTGTTCGTTAATGTAGGTTATTTGATCTCCTTTGCATCATAGCAATGTCTAAAAAAGGATTCTATTGCATTGCTTACAGGGTACTTGTGCTTCCCCTGTTCCCCTAAGTGAAAGGCAGGAGGGGCGCTTGCTCCCCTCTGCCCCACGCTCTTCGGCGTGTCTGTACACAGGACAACTGTTTGAGCATGGCTGAATATTATTATGATTTTGAAACATCCTGGATTTTCCCTAACACTTATGTCATTTAGTAAAGAGCACTTTACTCCCTGAATTTTATCCCTATTAGATATTTTAGATATTAACTTCTTATCTCGTAGGACGAAATGCTTGCTAGGTTTGTTGTCAACAGCCATGTAAAACACCATCCGAACAGAGAAGAGGGCGCGCCAGACGATGAAGGATTAATGGTAGGTGTATGTTCTAGTCTAGCTTGACTTAGGAAAACATTTATCAGGGACTGCTCATTATTTACAGAGGAGTTGTTACCGAAGAGAAAGTGGTATGGTGAAGGATATTTTCTGATAGAACAAGGCTGTGCAAATGCGTTGTACTAGAGCAGTTGTCGGGAACCTTTGTGGTCGAGAGAGCCATGAGATTTTCGTATTTTAAAATAGATTTTCATGAGAGCCACACAATTGGATATTGGTATCACATCAAACTGCAAAATTAGTCTGAATCCTCACTGACTTGACCAATGTTCCGTGGAGCTAACATTAAACCAGAAACGACAGCAGTGGTAACTTTGTAAAGCTACTCTGGAGGTATTCGCTGTTTTGCAATACTTTGAAGAAATGCCTGCTAAAATTTATTTGTGATCTAGAGAGCCAGAGGCAGTCATCAAAAGAGCCACTTCTGGCTCGCGAGCCACAGTTTCCCGACCCCTGTACAAGAGTATTGAGTTTGAGTAAGATATTTTTGGTCAAGAAATTGTTTCTCTCTCGTACCTATCACACTGAAAATAATCGACAACCCTTTAGTTGTAGTTGGTAGCATTGTGTTTTCCCTATGTCTGTGTATCATAGGGTTAGAAATAAGAAAAATGTAAAGGATGATAATCAGAGAAAATGACAATGAATTGTCTCATATGTTTTTCCATATTTATAGTGCATAGCATTCTTCTTTATTTGACTTTTTCGTTTCTATATTCATTTCTTCATTGCAGGTGCCAAACCCTGAAACATCGCTGGAGCCGATTCCTCAAGATTTACTGAAAAAGTATATAATCTATGCCCGTGATAAGATCCACCCGAAATTACACCACATGGATCAAGAGAAAATTGCCAGCATGTTTGCTGATCTTCGCAGAGAGTCAATGGTAATTATTTATTGTTAAATATCCTCAAAACTTTCCATGTGTTTGCCTTTGCAGACAGACAGACAGACAGACAGACAGACATACCTTACTTAGTTATTCATTTTGATTTCATACAATCTAGTACTTCCTATATATGTTTTCTTTACAAGAAACATTAGGCTGAAATTAGGCAAAGATTAAGAAACATTTAAGGCTGAGTTTCAAATAGTAACTTGCAAAAACTGCTTTTCTTGTAAATGTTTGATCAAACTAGCAAGAAAATAGAATGAACATCCATTACATGCCTCACAAAACCTGAGCATCCTTTTCCTTGCTTCACAATTGCCTAATCTGGCTTTTTATTGTCATTGGAAGTCTATTTTTCGTTTTTTATGTTTTGGTGGATAAATCAGTTCATTGATTAATCAAGGATGAAGTAGCTTAACCATTCAATCATTCAGTCAGTTGATCGATCAATCAATCAACAAATCAATCTCTAGATCGATCAACCAATTGCAGTAATATTTGCTTATTCCCCGTCTTGGCAGTTATACCAGAAGCTCTACCCAATCTCACCCTTTCCAAGTTATGCTACCTAATCCATGAACTTTAGCTCACAAATCATCTTTCATTCCAAGAACTTCTCAACTATGGAACACATTGCCGTTCCCTTCTTTCCCCAAAACCTACAACTTATCATCCTTCAAATCTAACATCAACAAACTTGATCTTATCTCTCTATCCACTTAACCTTCCCCCTTTTCTAAGTTTTTCCTTTGTCAGGGCATTGCTATAGGCCCTATGGCCTTTCCCCTTCATTACATATTTTAAAAAAGACCATCTTAAACTCTTTTTGTTTATTTGCACAGTATGGACTAAAAAAAGCACTTTTTATTGGAGTTATAATTGACAAAATGGAGTTATAGTATTGATTCGTACTGTATTATCAGCTCAAAATATCAAATGATGTTCGTTTCAATATGTCATAGGTCACTGGGAGTATACCAATAACTGTTAGGCACATTGAATCAATGATTCGAATGGCCGAGGCACATGCAAAGATGCATTTGCGAGAATACGTTAGAGAGGATGACGTAAACATGGCTATTCGAGTGATGCTCGAGACATTTATTGACACGCAAAAATATTCTGTCATGAGAAACATGCGAAAGGTATAGTTGATAAAATTGTTGTATGTACTAATGATATTAAACTTGACTATTATTATGCAATAAGCTAGGTAGCACAGTGGTTAGGGTGCATGCCTCCCATGCGGAAGGTCTACGGTTCGAGCCCGACTCGATGCCCTGACTGAACGCTCGCTCACTGTTCACCCAGCAGCAAATGAATACCCAGTGGGAACACTGGGTAGATAAAGGCGACGAGGAAAGGAACTGGCCACCCTACCTCACATGCCGATGGCTCAGCGTAAGTGTCTTCTCTAACAGGCACTCCCTATGTATATGGGACTACCTTTACTTACGTTATTATAATGCAACTGTAAGATGTAAGGTGGAGGCCACAATCCCTAAATTGAGTGAACCTTCTAAAAGTAATTTAAAACCATAGCATATTGACCAGACTTATACCTGCCAGGGGACACAGGAAGCATTCCCCCCAAATGAAAAATTTTGCATGACTTTGTCCCTCCCCCACAGAACCATGATTTACATAGCAGAGTAAGGCTTTTGCCCCTCCAAATTGGTTGTACAGGTAGGTTTCGCGCCCCCTGGACATGATCTCAAGTTACGTGCTTGATATGGACCTGTTACTGGTGTTCATTGGCGTATACGATTTAGGTTGGGGTAACGACAACTCCCAAAAGCCCCCGAGCTTTTGAGGCACTAAAGGGGTTTTTGATTTTCAGGGCTAACCTTTTTGCATTATGTGGGTTAAAAATGATATGGAGTACCAATCCTGTTGAATTCATAGTGGCCCTGAATATCTCTGTTAGTCCAATGTTGTGTTATTTGTTTAGAGCATGGCCTAGTGCGCACATTTGGAGTTATGAAGAGTTTAACACCCCAAAAGCTTTTTGTTAGCATTAGGTATATTCACTGCAACGGTAGGGAAGGGAATCCTGAAAATCAGTCCATTGCATTTCTACACCCCTTAGCTTACATTTCAACGTTCACCCCTGAATACAGGGGTGTAGCTAGTGGGGGTTGGCGGGTCTCATACACCATCCTTTGGTGATCTCATCGGTAGATTCAGATTAAATGATATTTGTCGGTACATGACTGTATGCTTTGCCAAGACATAGTCAAAATAGTGTTGAAAGTGCCCTTTCTAGGATCTTTGCACCCCATAGAAATTGGGAGCTCTTGCTAAGGAAACACTTCGTCGGTAATTTCGCACCTCTGTCGGTAAATTCAAAGCTTTTTTAGTTTCTGTCGGTAAAGTATTGCTCCACACCCTCTCCAGAAGTGGCCATTCGACGCCACTGCCTGAGTATCGGTATCCCGAGTATTACCACCCTTGAGCTTTGAAACAGAAGATTTTAGCCTGATCTCTGGCTCAGCATATTTTCTAAGCTCTTCTTTAGAGATTTTCTTAAAACTCAGCCACTAACCCAATAGACCACCCCCTAATGAGTTGAAAATGATAACATGGGCCATTATATCTCAGTTTTCCAATGCTAGAAGTGTGGATTATGTTAAATAGAATTTAGAGAATCAACTGGTTATCTTGTTACCTTTGCTCTGTTTCAGTCATTTGCGCAATATTTGGCCTTCAAAAGAGACAACAATGAGCTTTTGTTGTTTGTGTTAAAACAACTGGTCCGCGATCAGATCATGTTCTACAGAAGCAGATACCGAAGCGAACCAGACATCGTTGACATTCAAGAAGAGGAGTTCTCTGATCGGGTATGATTGCATTGCCTGTTGTTAGATGCTTTTGAGTGGGTGGCCATAGAGACTGAATGTCTGCATGACTCATGTGTTATCAGTGCCCAGAGAGTAGAGAAAAATTTAAAGCTTTGCAGTAAACAATATAAACACAAGCTTTGCAAGCAAAAGGAAACCTTAGCCATGCTTGTTTTATTCAGGGGTAGCACTATGGGAAGACTGGGGGCTATAGTGTCCCTTCAAAGGATGTCACCCCCCTCAAAAGAGTATAGGCTCTTCCCTCAAAAGTTATATAAACAGCTCTATTACGCTGCTAGCCATATCTTTGTACTCATATCGGAAGAACCAGCCGCAAAATTCCTGGCGCTACGCGAGATATCATAACTAGAAGTAGTCACAAAATGAATTTGTGCTCTCTACGAAGCTATTTTCGAGAACACTTTTGTTGAGTGCAAATGGCTTCCTCATGATATTGCAAGCAACAAGAGTAAAATCTGTATGTTTTATTTATAATTAAATGCAGCCTTTGTTCTTTTTTAGGCCCGTCAAATTAACATTCATAATCTATCGACATTCTACGAGAGTGACATGTTCAAGGACAATCGATTTGTTTATGACAAGAAGCGAAAAGCCATTGTACAAACTTTGTAGCCTGGTAACTAGTAGCCCTTGGGGTCACTTTCAGGTTTTAAAGGACATTTTGTTGACCTTAAACCTTAATATCACGACCCCGTTTTCATAGCATCTTATTTATTGTGCATAGTTTCTGGAGGTATTTGGCAGTAAATCGCCATTAGTGTATAAACCTATGTTGACCCATCTTAACCATCGTCCAACAGCAATATTGAGAACTTGTGTATTTGGTTTTACATTGCCAGGCTTTTAAAGAAATGCTTAGTTGAACCGGTGAATTTTATTAAAATCATATTGCAGATTTACCTTTGCTATGTTTATCATATTTTGCAAAAACCGAGTAGTGGTCTTGACCTTCGAAATTTCTGCTACTTTGACCTTTTTTCAATTTGACATCAAGGATTTTATTTGAAGAATAGCAAGACTGAATATTTTGATTCCATGTTATAGGCTAGAACACTTTGTTGTATTAACTAGCATTCCTATCTCCGGAGTGAATTGAAGCTTACATTGCAGTCTACTTCTTGCAAATACTCCTGGAGTGACGTTTTTCGGGGGGGGGAGGTGCCCTCAGATGCCATCGAGTCGGCAAATCCTCTCCAAATTTAGTTAACAAAAGCTGAATGCTCGGAAAATACTCGGTTACTTCTAACATAATCGGCAATTTCAGCACCGACGCTCTTGGCCTAATAGAGCAGCCTAAGCGAAAAAGCTACGCCACTCGAGAAAGTACACTCTTTCTATAAATCACATGTATGTATGTGTTCGGAATCCAGGAGTTGATGCTCACAGTCGTACACCAGCCTCCATTTTCAGAGGCTGCCATGCACTAATTCTTATTTTCGTCGTATTGTCATTAGTTTTGTAATTTTCTATATTTTGGTTATTGTTGAACATAGAATCACGGTTTTGTAAACGCTATGTGATGTTTTATCAAGAATCGATTTGATTATGTGTTTCGATGGTGTAATATTTTCCTATTTTGTCCTATACTCTTTTGTGCTTACTTGTAGGGGGGTCGAATTAGCAAGGGGTGGAAATTTTTCTAGATTTTGATGAAGTGGAGGGGTGGTAATAAAGTGACCTACTGGGAAAATCGCAACAATCCTGAAGGAAACAGATTTGATAATCCCAACAGATGGTGTTTAAGCGAAAATTGGAGCGAGCGGTAAACAGTGTTCCACTTGACACGGATTGTGAAGTGCTTGATGGAGAGTTGACTCATGAATAATGGGATGAAAATGACGGTGAAAATTTTGCTGATAGTACGATGTCCACATTTCACTATAATGTGGGGGGTCACTATAGAATGCTATGAGGGATGAAAAATTTCAAAAAGTACAATATAACCCCCCTGCAATTGCGCACAAAAGAATAGAACTGAATGAAGCAACACTGCATCCTCAGGGGTGGGGTGGGGGAATAGTAGTGACTTAGCGGAAACATTAGGAACTTTTGAGAATTGGGTAAGCACAGTGCGAAGACAAAAATTAAACATCATGAAGCAGATGTTTGGGGTCATTCTGGCAGCCCTTTTGATTGGTGACCCTGAGTTATTGAACTTAAGTGCTCTGTGATATGTTACTCCTTTGAGGATTTACTTAAATTTTGCGTCAAATGGTACAGGTAACTTGCTTTTGACTAGATGGAAAGAGTGGAATTGCTCGTTTTTGAATCCAATGTTATAGATAAAAGCTATGGTCGCAGTGGGCGTTAGGTATGTGGGGACTAAAGACGAAAGCGTTTCGATAATCTCCTCATTGTAATCTTTCACAATCGTGGCTGCTTTTGTAATCTTTTTGGAGTTTGGACATTCTAACTAGTTAGCAAAAGTCATGAATTTCAGATATATTTTGTGCTATGGAATTCGGAGCCTCTTATTGAAACTGACCTCGTCTCAACCCCAACCATTTCCAATATGGCCGCTAGTAACATGCTGCAATTACTGTCTTTCACCGTTCTAATTGCTATCACAGCGATTGTTTTTGGGTTGTATAATAAAGAACAACCGCAGCCTTATATGGATGAGATCTTTCATATCCCACAAGCGAGGAACTATTGTGTGGGCAACCTTAGTCACTGGAACAGTAAAATAACAACATTGCCAGGATTGTACCTAGTTAGCTTAATGTTGCTTCGTGTCTGCAACTTTTTACCATTTGTGCGATCAAGCCTCGATGCTGATCAGCCATGCTCAACATTATTCTTGCGATTCATTAACTTGTTGTTCATGATTGGGAACTTCTGGTTACTCTATGAGCTTTCCGTGAAGATAAATTCAAACGTAAGTAAAGAAAAAATTTTATGCCTAGTTGGGAGAAAAAGACCTCTTGTACCATTACAGGAGTTATGCCGTTAGTTTAAATACTTTGCTGTTTACTTTATATCGCCCAATTTTTCTCTTATATCAATGTTTGTAAATAGGGTTTTCCAACTATAGGATTGATTTGCATAATGAATAATTTGCACACCCAAGGTTGTTATCTGAGGTGATTTGTACATCTTGCTGCTTTAAAGCTATTTAAGTCGAAAAACGTATTAGAGACAGATTTCTTGAATCCATATAGTTATTTTGTAAATCTTTATTTATTTCTTTGATTAGTACTGCCTTGTTATTTTGTCAAGATCTTGTTAGACATCACCATTAGTAAACATTTGCTACTATTTGGTAGTTTCACAAATGAAGCTTCTCACTCTTTATGACTTTACTTTTAGTATCAGATAAAAGAGGCCAAGAAATCTGAGCCAGAAGAACATGAAGGAAAAACTGTGGTAACAAGAAAAAAGAAATCCCAAAAAGTTTCAGTGGATAACAAGGCTATGGACATACCAGCTGAGTCAACAATTTTTTCAGATCATTGTTTTGCAAATGCTTTTGTTCTTTCATTATTTCCAATACTCTACTTTTTTACATTCCTCTACTACACTGACCAAGGCTCTACATTGATGGTTCTTGTCACATACTGGTTCAGCTTGGAGGGTAGTCATATAACAGCTGCTTTAACAGGAACTGTTGCTATATGCTTTAGACAAACAAACATTATTTGGGTTGCATTTGTTGCTGGAAATACACTGCTACATGAAGTCGAAGATAATCTCCCTGGAATGGAGAATGGCATACACCAATTCATGGCTGACTGTTTTTATGCTGTCAGGCAAAAGCTTGAAGTTATTCTGCAGAAAATGCTACCATATGCACTTACTGGAGCTGCATTTTGTATTTTTGTGGCAAAGAATAATGGCATAGTTGTTGGTGATCGTTCTAGCCACCAAGCTTGTTTCAATTTGCCACAAGTGCTTTATTTTGTAGGCTTTACTATGGCTTTCTCCTTCCCATTTTTTTTCTCAGTGTCATCCCTGATATTTGTTAAAAATAGACTGCAAGAAATCCTAAGCAGCAAAATTGGTTGTTTCATCTGTCTCACTGGAATTATCATTATTGCACTGTCAATTCACCATTTCACATATGTTCATGAATACCTTCTGGCTGACAATCGACATTACACATTCTACATCTGGAGGAAGTTGTTTCAAAGGCATTGGATTGTAAAGTTTATCATCATACCTTGTTATTTGTATGGTGCAGTAGCTATCTATCAACAGCTGCATTTGAAAAACTCAGCATATTTCATAATGCTACTAGGTGCTTCTGTCTTTTTAGTCACAGTTCCACAAAAATTGCTAGAATTTCGGTATTTTTTAATTCCGTACCTTCTTTTCCGTCTTCATGTACCCTTGCCATCATACCTTTCTTTATCTTTAGAAGCTGCACTATATCTAATTGTAAACTGTTTTACTATTTTTCTGTTCTTGTACAAGCCCTTCTACTGGAATAACAGCAGTGATATTCAGCGTTTTATGTGGTAGCACCTTCTGGTGGAGTTATCTATTATGTTAATTTATCCCTGTGGTCTTTTATCTTCTCATCATAAGTGGCAGAAGATATTCACGTTTTATAGGAATGATAGACTTGATTTCACGTTTTCCTGTCTTGCTTTGGTGCAAGATGTATCCTTTGGCTTTACATCTTAGTTTGAATTGGCAAATCCTATTCAACATTCTCACATCGAGCAAAACAGCTGTGAAGGCAGTGACCAAATGACCAGTGATTTTCTAGAACTCTTCAAATGGACATATTCCCAGTTCAATAGAAAGGAAACATGGGACAAAAACTCTTGTGATAGATTACAAGTATGTCTTTTTCCCTTGGCTTGAGTAGTTTAATTGTTCTTTGTAAATAGAAGGAATTATGCACAAGATATTATTTTCTATTTGAGAGCATTCCTTTTCTTGCAAGTTGCATACCTCATTTATCAATGTTTGCACTTTTTTGGCCACCCAAGGTACTTTGCTAATTTTTATTGGCCTTACCATATAGATGCCCCTTTGAGCAGCTGGGATTGGTGCAAAATTTGCCAGCATGAATAATAATGGTTTTGCTCTAATGTGATTTATGAAAGAAATAATGCTATAGTCTACTATTTGGGTGCTGTATTTAGATAGACACATGAAAGTTTCATAATTAAATGGAATTGGTATTTTGGAAAACAAAGAACAAAGCTATTGAAACAAAATTTATCATTGCATAGCTGTAGGAACCAGAGGCACTTGGAAATGCATTCTTCCACTCTTTGGAAATTCTAGCTCAAGTGCTCCTTAACAGGGCTGCTATTGTTAAGCTTGTGAAAGTACTCTACAAAACCTGCCCCCCTCACTTTCTAAATTGCTATCTTGCTCAGACATCAAGCTTCATTTTGCTAGACTTGCTAGACAACCAGCTTTTTAGGACACTTTTCAAGACATGCTAAAAAGTTACATGGTCTCCTGTTACAGCAGAAAAGGATATAATCAATTGAATCAGAAAAGAGAATAGTAAATTTTAGGCTCTACATTCTCATAATTCAAAGGTCTAGATACAGTGATTAACAAACAGAACATATTTATTTTATTCCATCGATAGGTTCGTCAAATCAAAAAACAAAGAAAAAAGCTTCTCAAAAATACATAAAAATGCCTCTACTGATTATTCTCTGCTAGAGTTTCTACTAAATAAATTCTTTTGCTTCCAGTTTCTTATAGCTCTCGTAAGTCTCTATACTGACAGCCAGGTTTGGCTTGTAAAAGCTTGGACATATACAACATTATGCATTCGCTAATCTTGAAATTGATACCAATTCTTCTTTAGCGTTCACCAGCTTTCTTTAGCGTCTGGACTCAACCCAGTCGTCGTCAATAGCAATACCTTTAATCAGCCCGGGAGCTCTCTTTTCGTTCAATTCCTCTGCTTTGTTTTCTTCGATGAGCAGGAAGCATTTGTTGATGTGCTTCAGGGGGTCGACTTTCCCTGGAACGCCATTGAGTTTGGCTACTTTGACGTCACCACTGTCAGTACTCAAGTAATAGGTAGGTGTTCCTTCTTCAATGTTACATCTTGTCAAATGATACTCTTTGTAACCTACAACGCAATGCATGTAATAAGGATATCAATATTGGACGAAGTGAATATTGGGCAAGGTGAATATTGGGCAAGGTGAATATTGGCTGAAGTGAACATTGGGCGAAATTAATATTGGATGTGGTAAATATTGGACTAGGCTAATATTAGGCAGGGGTGGATATTGGGCTAGTGCAGACTGTGCTGAACTTCACGACCTTAACTACTTCAAATTGACGCCCACAATTTTCTGTCTAATGATAATTGAATGGCCAAGACTATAAGACTATCAGCTGCTACGTCATATGGTCTTTCTGAACACAACAAAACCAACGCTACTAGTTAAGAAAGCCAGATAACATTTGGCGCCAAATTGTAAATTGCACACGCCATATTCATCGCCTGTCTGCGTTGATATCAATCAATATTTGAAATCAGAGATTGCTTCCATTGATACCTGGATTTTTGAGTTTTCTCCGAAAGATTTTCGTGCAGTTTTCAGCCTTTGAGTTTTACACACTTCTTTTTAAGAATAGCTAAGTTCTGGCCCTATGTTAAAGAAATTTTCCAATACCACAATATGCCATGATAAACTTGGCCACACCTTACTTGAGCTTTTTTGGGGCCACACCCTTCAAACAACCCAAAATTTCATGTGGAAACTTTCGTTGTTTGACGCTACATAGAAACACATGTTGTACTGTTCATGAAATTTACAAGAACATATACAGACCAAGGCATAGAACGACATCTATGAAGTAAGAAGCATATGGAAGTGAGAAAGTTGAACACAATTTAATTTCCCAGACTAGAAATTGTGGCCAAGCCTACTATAAAATAGGCCCTAGCTAAGTTTTTGCGGAGTCTCAATACTCTTAAAATGTTTGGATATGGAGCGCAAGGTTATTGTATTCTTAGACAGCAAAGATGTAAACTCGCCTGCAAAATTAAAAGAAAAAGTAAATTATTTGTTTTTTCGATGTAGTCCATCATAGAACAAACCAAAAACACTGAATTTCTCGCAACCATCTGCCGAGAATCGTTTTTCGTTAGTACGTTAGTAATTAAGCTCTGATTTAGTTGAAGTCAGAAAGAACAAAAAACCCGGAAAGAAATCTTCTAAGCCGCATTTCAGACCAATGTTTGCAAAAAGCTTAAATTGCCTGAGGATATTTTTCATTGTAAGAAGCAAAATGATGAGAATTCCTCGTGTCTTAGAATATTTTTTTACTTTGCTTTGACTCTAATATGTCTAGTTTCTAGCTTGCTTTACGTCATAGGTAATACGATTTAGCATTGTGATATCAGAAAACCCCATTGGAAACTGATAGAGGATCGCCCTGCTCCTTTCATGCAAAGAAATCATGAAAGAGAAAACACTTGGTATACTTTATGATTTATAATACAATATGCGTAAGAGGTAACGAATTAAGAAACTGCTTCTATGCACACGAAGGCCTAAAAGTTGTTAATACTCAGGTTGTTTTAACCAAACGAAATCGTCATACAGACAGCTGAAAAACGAG
>OLMO02000003.1:1493295-1508773 GCA_900291935.2 Cassiopea xamachana | reverse complement strand
TCTCCAAATCTTGCCCAATATTTGCTTGGATTTGAATTACAAAAGAGCATATCAAAGACTGTCTTTCAAGACCCTGGTAAGAAATTGTCCGTACCCTCCCCCCTCCCCCTAATACTTTTTTGAAGAAATGTTGCATAAATCCATAAATGATGGTTCACAGGTAATAACAACTGGCAGCATCCCGGAGACCTTCAACACCTCCCCCCCCCAATGAATTTCGTAGTGTTAACCATAAACTTTAGCAAATGAAGTTTGTACTAGGATTCATACTGAACCTGGAAAACCTGGAAAATAGGCCATTTTTATGAAAAGTCAGGGAAAACCTGAAATTACCAGGGAATTTGCATTAAATTTTATCCAAGTCAGTGGGGAAGTCAGGGAAAACAAGTTATTTAATCCAAATATGATTTTCATTAACTATTGACTTGGTTGTTCACAAAGTCGTGGCTTTAATTGTTGTCAATAAATGTGAACTTTATCATTAGCATTGTGAAATAGGAAGTATATGCGCACTACCTATCTATAAGGCTCCGTTTATAAATATGTGAAATGAGAGTCAGGGGAAAAAGTGGGTGTTTTTTACTACCAGTTAGGGAAATGTCAGGGAATGATCAGGGAATTTCCGTATAATTTACAAAGAAATTTAAACCACATGTAGATAGTTCTGTTGGACTAATTTTATTGTTCTCCCAGCGCGTGTTGTTTTTCTCTGTAGATGTGTTATAAGTTATATCTCAAACGATCTCATACTTGCAGCTCTCGAATTTTGGTACCGATCCATGCTTTATTGAGTAATTATTGTTATTTATAATTATTATTATAAATACATGCAACTTACTCGTGATCTTTCTCCGAAGTACCGTTGTGTCAATTTCAATAATCTCTCCATTAGCTCACTAGGTATTTTTGGGAAATCTTGTAACTCTTTCATTGACATGTACAATGATCTTAATATCGACAAACAAACCTTAAATTATGCCTTAAGGAAAATAACTGCTATCATCATCCGACCCACCTACTACATATTCTGCATGAGAAACAAGCCTTGGACTAACCCTGATCTTCTTACTTACTGAACTATAAAGTAGTTACACGTTGTTTCACTTTGTAGTTTGGGTTTTTTTTTTTACTTTAATGACTAAATGTAACCTTGTCAGCCAGATACAAATTATCTGTATTCAGAGAGATTTGTATTTGTAAATTTTAGTTTGAATATATACATGAGAAGTTTCAAAATTATTATTATTTTGAACAGGCGTTGGCAGATTTCCAAAGACTTGCTTCCATTCAATTATCTCCTTATTAAACCGAGGCACTGAGTCCCCAAATGGCCCATCATGCATTTCAGAGGCACCAAAGCTCGCAGAATTAATGTACCAGTTAATATACTTCTTATGCGCCCACCCAGAGACAGGTGTTCCTTGTCAGCGTTTCTTGAGAACTAGCCACGATTTCTTTGTAACCCATGCTTCGAATCTCCCATTTGTCCGATCTCACCTTCTGGAAGATGGAAATAGCGAATTGTTTGTTTTGCTATCCAATCAGCAATCATGGCTCCTGAAAACACTTGCACTCGAGGTCAAAATGGCGTCACACACGAGGCTTAGGTCAAGCGTGGCCAGAATACTGGATGTTTTATATGGAAATCAAAGCACAAAGGCAAATGATTTTACGGGGTCAATTACGGGTGTGTTATATGATTTTTCATGTTTTGAATGTTGATGATGTCATTTTTACAATTGTTCGTCTTATTGTCTATGTTTATCTTGTCACCATCAGCATCATCATCATCATCATCATCATCATCATCATTATTATCATGATAATACTAATACTAATCATCATCTTGTCTTTCCCATTTCGCCCCCGAAGGGACCTAGAACTGACCCTGGGCTCAGTTTTTGCCTGTCATTTGTTTAAAAGAGGTACTAGGCAGAGCTGTAGCGTGAGACATTGAGCCTGCTTTTCACTGAAGGGGCCTGGTTAGACGGTTTGCCTCATGTCATCAACAACTGCCTTAATTCTGAATCTCTGCAACATACATAACTATCAATTTAAGGCCAGTTGTCTCTCTGTGCCCGCTCGCCACCATTTGGAGGTCCCCAACTATGGGCTAGCTCATCATTATCACCATCATCATCGTCATCATCATTATCATCATCATCATCTTCTTCTTCTTCTCGCCCGTTGTTACCTATAAAGGAAACATTGTGTACCCTGATAGTATAACTATCAGCTTCCGCCTGTTATCCCCTGTTAGGCATGACACAAAAAGTGGAATCGAAGGCATTCATGTTGTCAAAACAGAGAAGTTTGGAAACTTATGATCGTCGATGCCCTTGCGCGTGACACACAAACAAGATGAAAGCATGATGGCTCCCTTCAGTACAACCTCCAGAGTGACTTTTCCTTCATTGATTTGTGAGGGTACCTTTGGGTGGCTACCTTATAAGCATTTGTTGCGTGAAGGGTTTAATAACAAGTGTGAAGATGTATTTCGAGTCCTTGTCGTCTCTCAGCATCCCCGTGAGGAGGTGCATCAATTTAGGCTAGCCCTCATCACCGTCATCTTCTTCTTTTCTCCCCTTTCACCCCTAAAGGGGCCTAAGATCAGGAGCGTAGCGGCCCGCCAGAACTCGGGAAATCTCCCGGTAGGCCCCTTCTGCTTTCTTTTGGCCCCCCTGAATGCTTCTTTTTTTCTTTTTTCATATTCACGTTTTTTATAGGAACCTTGTCTATAGGAAACAAGAGGCTGAGATCAGGCAAAAATTAAGAAACATTCAAGGAACACAGGCAGGCTGAGTTTCAAATAATCACTTGAAAAAACTGTTTTCCAAGGAAATATTGACTAAACTAGAAAAATAACAGAAAAGTCATCAATTACATGCCTCACAAAACCTAAACATCCTTTTTCTTACATCACAGTTGGGTTGTTATTGTCATTGGAAGTCTTTGAATTTAAGAAATAGTTAAGAAATATTTAAGGCTGGATTTGATAAGATATTAAGAGACATCCAGGCTGAAGCCAGAGAGTTTGTTTCTTATAATGAGAACTTGCAGTTTTAAAACTATATAGTGAGCCCCTGGAAGTTATCCACTTCCCTGCCTAGTAAAATTCCCACCATACTTCTGCCTAGGGCAGACCTTGTTTATCAACAGATTGCTCCTAGTTTTTTAAGGAAGTGATTGATTTTGGTATCAACTCAACAAGTATGATTATTTTGGTCGCTTTTCAGGCCTATCAGATGCTGCACAGCAAAATGTGATAAGTATGATTTTGGCTGATTTGGAACTGACTCAGGATTATCCTCCTCCGTATGAATCAAACATGTTTGAAGTATCAGCCATTGAGCAGCTGATCTCATCTTGCGACGAAAGATCCGAAAATACCGGTGTGATAACTTGTGATATCAAAAGACTTCATCGGAGGATTATGGCCGAACTGAATAATGCCCAGGGCATGTCACTGATTGGACAACGCCCTGAGATTCTTAAGGTTTGCCACCTTTAGTGTTATTCTATGTGTGTGCCCCAAATTTCCTTTGCGTTATTGATTGAATACTTGGAGTAGGGTGCCGTTTTTGAATGATGATGCCTGCGGATCGCAGTTTTTGAATAGGCATACTTCAGCTATCTCACTAAGGGCTTCAAACTATTTAGTTCTTGGAGAATCAAAGCTAGTAATGAACTGGTACAAGATATGACCTTTAACCTTTGCTACCTAATTATTTGTGTTCTTTGACCTTTGCTTTTTAAACTGTAGCTCATTGCATCATTATTTTAGCTGTTTACAATCCTTGTAGTACGTTTGTGATAATTTTGATACCTATAACACTAATTGTGTAATACTGATTACTATTCTCCAGGAGGTCGAAAACATACTTCGATATGCTTTAGAACGCAACATGACAAGGAGGTCACTCGGTGCAAAGAGGCATGCTTTTGATGCTTGGAGACAAGTTATAGAGACTTCATTTGCAATATGTAGTTACGATGTATTCAAAGGGGACAGAAGAGAGGCCGTTATATTGAGTCTTCTCCAAGAAATGCTAGTAAAGGTGGTTATGCTTTACTTCCCTTGTTTATTTTACTTCCCTTGTTTATTTTCCTCCTTTGTGATACATGTATTCTTCTCTCTTTATTTATTTTGCTTCATTCTTTGAAATTACTTTTTAGTAATTATTTACCATCTCCAGATATTCTTATTTTTCTGATGCCTGATTGCCTTGACCTCTAACCTCGATGAACTGTGGCCTTAGCCCTGTAGTCTTTACACTTTGACCTATGTTTTTTAGAAGCTGTAATCCAAGGGACATCAAAGTGCCTTAGTCGCAGCTGTATTTTTTATCTCCTCTCGGTCCTTTAGCTTTCATTTCCTCTGTCATTCTCGAAATCTATTATGGTTTATCTTGTGACCAAAATCCTCTGTCAGTGCGTCGTTAAATTATTGTTTTGGTAGTAAACATTTTAAGCATAGGTACAATGTATGCTAAAAGTCCTTAGAGCACCCATACATTTTTGAGAATTATCTATTCCCTTCTCATTTCTGTAGCAGTAGTGAGAAGATAGACCCCCTTTCTCCCTTATACAACGTTGGCATCTTTAGCCAAAATCATTGGCTGTTTGGAAAGGCATCACAACTCCCTGCAGGGCTATTCGTTTGCACTTCAAACAAAGTTGTTTTACGAGGGAGGGGATTTTGTAACTCGTCTGTAACTTCGAGCATAACTCAGAAAGTATTCCAAGGCTTTTGGCAACATTGTAAGTACTTCTGAAGTTCGCGTGGAATCTGGATGCTCTTTACTATCTGGTCTTCTTTCCTATTTTTACTCTTTCGTTTTGACACAGGTAACTGATGAAAAAGCTATCCCTGAATTGGTATCTCCCGTCGCTGGGGCAATTATGATGCAAATGTCACAGTACCACAACATCGTGGTACAGCGAGCTACTCCTAGGTGCGTCATCTGCATTGTATCCATTGAGTATCATTTTTGCTATTTATTTTCCTATCTTTGCAAGGAAATATAGTATTTAGTTATGATAATACAGTGGTAGACTCTTCGGCATTTATAATGGGTGTTGTGCAATATTCCTCCTCGTTATTTCCGATTATCAAACCTTTCGAGCAATTTTTTGCAAATTTGTCATTGTTCCTCAAGTTTGAAGTATTACAGGTTTCGTACAGGCAGGGAAAATCAGTGAAAGGTTTTAAGGAAAGTCGGGCAAAAATAGGGAGAATCAGGGAAAATCAAGAGCATTTTTTATAGTCTGGTAAAATCTATGTTTTCCTGACAAAATCAGTGAATTTTAATTTCTCCTGAATATTTGTGTAACCCCAACTAATGACTGTACGTGATACATGACAGTATTAATAATTTCGTTGAATAGTAGAGCGTGAAAGATATAACTAAAAGTTCATTAAAATCATTATTTATAAAAACTTTTTTCCTTACCAAGTATAAAAAGAAAGGTTTCGTAGATGCGAAATTTTTGTGGTACTTAGTCAGGGAAAAAAACAGTATTTTCGAAAAAATCGGAGAAAGAAAAAAAATATATATATATATCTATATATTTATATATATATATATATATATATATATATATATATATATATATATATATATATATATATATATATATATATATACTTAAGTATATAGCTCTGCCTATAGCATTGAGCACTCTGACTGTACAATTCTTTTGGATTGTTATATAAATATATATATATATATGTATATATAATATATTTATATTTATATACGCAAAAATAAGTAAACGTATGTATATATATATATATATATATATTCAAGAAAACACATAACAATGTAAATATAATGAAAGGTTATATACGTATATGCATTTAACATCTGATTTATTTGTGTAAAAAATGCTATATTTGCTATATTTGGATGTCCTCTAACAACTTAACTTTAGTTTTTCACTAAAATTTATCATCATTTAAAGTATACATAGAACTTTTTCACTTTCAACTAATGTGCATGTGGAAAATATTGGAACTAAAAAATGCTTGCTAAGAAAGTCTTAAGAAAGTGTTGTTAGTGGAATTGCGAAAAAGTTAAGAAAGTTTTAGAACTGTGCCAAAAAGCTTTCTTATAGTAGAAAAACGTGTATATGGAGTTAACTTTATATAGCTATATTTTTACGAATATTTATAAAAATTTATTTCCATATTGATATTTATATCGCCTATAATGTAATTGGATTTAAATACGGCGACATTTAGAGCTATGTGGACATTTGGATAATCACTTTTATCACATAGCTTCCTCCTCCACATTGGAACCTTTTGGTTCAGCTCAATGTTTATGCTATCTTTTCATATCAGACCTATTTGACTGTTGTGATGGATGCTTAAACGAACCATAATCCACTATAAATCAGAGGTTGCGGGAAAATGGAATCTTTGTATCCAATGCCATCTAATTAGCTATCTCAGTATTGTGAACAAAACAAATGATTATGAACAATTTGATTAATATTCCAGGTACAATTTTGGAGACTTCTACGTCAAAAAATTTTTCCTTAGTATAGATACCGTGGCTTACTAAACAGTAAGGGCTACCCAGAGGCAGGTAAAGTGTGCCCGAAAAGAACGTGGATTTAGGGATTTACCGCATCGAAGCCAAAGTGTAATCAGGAGATGGCAGATTCGATCAACCACTGCGCAGGACGTCTGCTAGTTAGTCGGGTCTGTCTCCCTTTCTGCATCGCAAAAACAGAAGTGAAAGGACTGTGAATATTTCTCGATACGGCACGACATGTTTATAAAAGGGTATGATGCTGCCTTCTTCTGTGGTCAATGAAAACGTTTGACATTTTCAAAAGGAACTACTTCCCCATACACACAAACAAAAATCTGGATAAAGGCCTGTGCTATCCAAGGCCTGAGTCTTAAGTTGACAGCCTCCCTACTGTTAGCAAAACACACGTAAAGGCTCAAACTGAATTTCGCAATGGTTCGTCAAATACCAATACAACCGTACAATTATTGCCTAAATTTGCGTTCCAATTACTTGACAACACTAAAAAGTGTTCTGCCAAAGAGGAGGGTAACTCCATACCGGGATGTCCCAAACGCGAACTTAACGTAGATATGAGAAATCCCGGTATTATCATAGTCTGTTTGAGGATTCGTTTCACTGCCCTAAACTAAACTGCCCATTGAAGGTGTTTTTATCCTTGTAATCTCTCTGCATTCACCGAAAGCTTTATGCAAGACGGTGGAAAACAAACGAACAATATTTGAAAAATTCCATAAATGTACACTCGGACCTACTCGACACTCGGAAAAACAAACAGGTCGCTAAGTTCGCATGAAGTATCATTTCAAAATTTGCAACAACTTTTTTATCTCCCCCATACAAACAACGATTATGGCATTTTTATCAAATATATTGGTAATTGCACATTTCAAAAGTGACCGCACACAGGATAACATTGAACATCATACATCATAAAAAGTCAATTGCGATGGTGACGGTAAAAGAAAGTGTTAAAAGCTGCCTCTAAAAGTCATCCTATTTTACCTTGTACCCAAGAAACAGCAGTATTTCTCGAAAACTCTTCTTACCTTCACTATTTCACGATCTTTTGACCAGATTCAATGTTGCGAGTCTTCTCCGTTGTGTACTGAAGCGTCTTTTTACGTAGTGGGCGCGGTATGTCATGCCACAAAACCAGTTGAATTGTTTGTAATCATGTTGAATGATTGAATTACGATTGTAGACAATATATCTCCTTCGCACTCCCCAAAGCAGTGCTTTCCGTCTTCCACAGATGAATATCTGTGGTAGGAAAGATTATTTTTATTTGATAAGTTTATAGAGCTACAAACAGGCTTGGACCTTTTACACAAGAATATACCCTCATAATATATATGAAATCAAAGACAGCCGTTATGCAACCCTACTCATGAAATTTAGAGATTATAGTCAAGTTCTTAAAGCTCAACGATCTCACAATCTTTGCTCAACGTCACACAGCCAGCAAAAGAGTATTTGTTGCTCAGAGAAATGAAACTTATATCAACAAAGATACAAACAAAGTGTCAAGAGAGAAAGCTGGTTACTATCTATAGAAGCACGGGAAGGCTGTTATTACACACCACCAGAAGAGATAAGATCAAACACGAAATAATTAGGTCCAAATCCAGAGTGAATGACTTGAAAGAGAAAGCAAAACCACAAGAGAAAATGAGCAGGACATACCACAATAATGAGTAACAGAAAATTTGCAGAAGTTACGGCACAGTAGATGCCCCGAGAAGGTAGGAGAATGAAAGGAAGACCAATAAGAGATTGAGTGGTGATCATGGGAAAGAAGGTGGTAGCCTGTGGTTGAGTGTGTCACAAGAGCAATGCGTGGTGTGTGATTTGTGGAGGCTGACTTCTAGCAGTGGTGTGGCTTGGTGTGGTTGGCTTAGAATGACTGAATGAATAAGTGAATGAATGGAGGAATGGATGAAGTAATCAATGAGTTATAAGAGCCATTTTCAGAACCTTTTTGATGTGAATACAACATTTTTGCAATGCATAAGTTTGAGATGTGCTTGAAATGATAGAATTAATAAGTAAAGAACAGAGAACGTTATAAAAACTTTAAGGAATTCTTTCTGAACAGCTCTAGTGATTGATAGAAAATTCAGCCGAAAGATTTATCGCTCTTTCTGCCAATCCACTATTTTTTCCTCGACTTTACCTCCATTCCCCCCAATTCCTTGGGGCTTGGAGGGTGCCTCTAAGAGGACTTTAGTTCTGGCACGAGCATTTACGACCGGATGCCCTTCCTGAAATCACCAATGGCCTGCAATGGGCCTTGAACCCAGGACCACGCCAATCCACTATACTCGTATAAAACTTAAAACTATAGCATAGGATGCACCCTGGAGTATGCAAAAACAGTGATGTTGGAAAATTATGTGAAATTAGGGCACCGAGTATATCTCAATAAAATTTTTGGTAGTAAGTTGAGGTGACATTAAAGTAGCCTCGTAATCAATCTGATTCAAAGGAAAGGGAAAGCAGCTGTTCAGGAGCGGAAATTTCAAAATGGATGACGTGCTGTTGGGGAGGGCAAGAAAATATGACGGCAGCTCCGACGAAGAGAGAGATGAGGATGAGGTAGCAGATGGATTTGAAGACACAAAAATGGATTCAACTCAAAGATATGATACTAATTTAGCACTTGGAGGTGCAAAGGTGAGAACATTTTGGTTAGTGATTATCCAAGCCAGGATTTGGTGTGCTTGTTTGCTTTTCCAATTTTGATTTGTTAGAAAAAGAACATAAGGAAGTTGAAATTGAACCTTTTCATCTTTAAACTTGAAATCAAGCTTAAAGATGGAAAGGTTCAATTTCAAGTTGAATACGTAGAGTTGTGCCCATGATAATCAGTGTAGTTGCCAGATACATTTTGATTTATTGATCAGTAAAGCATCCTCCCCTTATTTCAGACAGGTCCCAAAGGAGTCCTGCAAGATTACAAACGGTACAAACAATTGCAAAACGAGGAGAAGTTCCTTGAAGAACAAAGAAGGTTGAAATACATTAAAGAGTCTTCAATTACCTGCAAAAACGAGGTAATTACCTTCAGTAAAATTAATTTTAACTGTTAGTTGCTCTCTTTCATCCTTCCTTACTCTCATACATTATAACAAGTTTGCACTTAAAGATATTCCTAGGTTCCATAATCACTTACATGAAGAGGTAAGTGATTGCATTTTCTAGGTCAACTGAATTATCAGGTTCAATGTTTCTGAGGAAGTAAATATCTTTTTTGTCAAATTTTTATAGCTAGAATCTTAGGTTTTCATCCAATATCTGTATACAGCATCAGTTTTTCTGTGTTGTACTTGCTGCGCCACAATAAGTCAAAGTTCCTCCCAGGCCAATGGGATAGAGGGGAGGCAACTATCTCTGTTTTCAGTAACCCAAGGGCACAAGTCTGCAAATGCAGTGAAGACTACAGTGGGGGTCTGGTCCATTGGTAGCTCCATGTGTTTCACTTCTACACTCCATTCTCATACATCAAGCACCAGACGAGAAGGCAGTGAGTGTCACTTTTAAAGTCTTTGGCATGACTCAGCTTGGGTTCAAACCCATGACCTTCTGGTTTTGAGGCAGACGCTCTAACCACCGGGCCATCACACTGGTACTTGTTGCATAGTTATAGTTATAAAGATGGGAAGAAGTGAAGAGAAGATCAAGCACTCTTTTAATTTTTGCAGAAGCAAGACTTGGAAGATGAGAAGTTTGATGAAGAAGATGATGATGAATTTCTTAAACAGTACCACCAAAAACGGCTCCAGCAACTCAAGGAAGAATCTGAGAAATATGTTCTTGGCACAAGGTTGTTTCTTGCTCTGTTTTATTGCATCTAAATTTAGCAAAGAATCAAAAATTTAATTAACTGCTCAGGAATGTTGCTAGTAATTGGCATTAAACTAGAAATCATGGTAAAATTATCATTTTGGAGGAAATTGAAGTAACTGTTGATATCTAATTTTAATGTTTTTATCTTCTTTTTCCCTTCTTTCTCCTCATTATGCCACTCACAGGGCTTGGAACTGACCCTGAGGCTAGTTGACTGCCTGCTAGAGAAGTGCTGATATGGATGTGTGGGGGCATTGTGCCCCCCCAATGTTTTCAAATTTGCAAGAAAATTGGTCAAAAGTTGGCCATGCTGCAAAAGAGTTGGCCACAGTATTTTCTGTGACCTTTTTTTTCAGTAGCAAAAGTTGATCAATTGGTCAAAGTACCCCCTCAACAGAAGGTGTCTCCGCACATTACTGCTGCGTACCAATTGGTTAAAAGAGGATTATTGCAGCAGCTACATTAGATCCACTCTGTTGTCTCAACAGTTGCTGGACAGAACTACAATTTCAAAATTGAGTGTGCTTGGGCAGTTTTCCACAGATCATAACCAGGGCTCATTAATCTGTGTGAGCAGTGAGCATTGCTTGCAGGCACAGAATGCCACACTTCAAATTTTTGCAGGCACTTTCCTTAAAATCTGTCTATGACTATCCATTACAATCTGTTTTTTCTGCAGGCACTTTTTCTCTGATCTGCACTCGCAGGCACAAAATACTTGATGCCTGGTCATAGCATTCTGCCCCAATTCTCAACACCCGCAAATTACCAGCAACTCTGGGGCAGTTTTTTCACTGTGTCTGCTCACCACCATGAGTAGGTCTCCAACTATGAGCTAGCAACTGTTTTATCTGCTAGCTATTTGTATTCCAGACTGTCTTCCTCATTCTCTACTTGTTATACCCCTGAAGTTTGTTTATGATGTTGCTATTTTACTTTTCTTTTGCATTGCAATCAATACCAATTTTTCTAAAGCTCTAATCATTTTCAAATAAATATGATTGTTATTCTAGATCACAGTTTACAAAAGTGCATGATCTGACCACTCAAGATTTCATTGAAGCAGTAGATAATGTTGATGTGCATGTTACTGTAATCATTCACATTTATGAGGTATGCCTTTTGTTTACTTCTCTTCCTTAACTTTCCTTGAAGTTTGGCAAGCAGTTTCATTATCAATATTGAATCTATTTGCTAGTTCTCTCATCATTATTGCAGAGCTAGTTCTGGTTAAATGGAAGCACATCTCCTTTCTTTTTACCAACTAATTGCAAGAAAGGAGATTTGCTTATACTTAGTGTAATTCATTTTTGAAGACAAAGAGAAGAAGTTTTTCTCTGGAAAAATAGTTTACATCAGAACGGAGGATTTCATAGACTCAAAAGTATGCTCCTAGAATGGAATCACTTGATTAGTTTGTGTACTTAAAAGCTCCTCCTTTATCATTATATACTTACACAATTATATAATTTTTCAAGTTTTCATTTGATGATCAATTAGCACTACATACAACTCTGCATATTGTAATGCAATAAATGTAAACGAAATAAATGCCTTTCAATATAAAGCTATTAAGTAAACAAAGGGAACATTTACTTTGTTTAGTTTGAGTTTTATATTAAATGTCATAAATGTAGTTGATTGATGATCAGATGAAAACTTGAACCTGAAAACTGGAGGACTTGAATTTGAAATCTGAGTCTTAAAAATTTGAATCTTGACAATTTGAAACTTGGAATGTTGAAGCTTAGAAGTTGATATATGAAAATCTTAACTGAGATATGCAGTTAGTTTTTTCTAGATGTGGTCATCTTAATGTTATGAGCTGCATTAGAAAAGGATAGTTTTAATCAACATATTTGCTTTTTTCAATCAATGTGCTCCTTTAGTCCTTTATTATTATCAAAAGATTATCCTTGCTAATATAAAAAGTTTTTTGGAATATAGGAAAATCTGTTTGGCCCTTAATAATCTCAAATTTGTTTTCATCTTTCATGAGGACAATTTCATGTTTGTTTTGCTTCTTATTTACATAAACCTACATGTAATACTTCCACCTGGTGAAATGAATAAAACTCTATTTGTTAGTTTTTGATGTCTTTGTAAGACTTATTGATTGGATATTTGAAAGTTTTCCCATTAGAAATGAGGGGGGCCATTGCAAGTGTATATGTGCATATGACAGGGGGGAGGGGGGGTCAAGTTTTTGTTACTTTGGTGTGTAAGTAGTAATTGAATGACTCCTAGCATAACTTTCTATATTTCTTCATTGCAGAATTCTGCTCTTTGTGGAAGAATGAACAAATGCTTTGATTGTTTAGCAAAACAGTATCCTTATGTAAGTTGTGATCTGTTTGTTAGTAACTGTCAATTTTATGGTTTTGTGTGTTGTCTTATTTACAAATATTCAAATACAAAATAACATCTGATTTTGTTGCCCATGATTCAAAATTATAAGATTAAATCCTAAGTAATGAATTAAGGTTGAAAAAATTGATAGACAAAATCATATGTCTGCCTTAAAGGAAAAAAATATTTGAAGCACTGCTGGAAAGTTTGTAANAGACAATGTAGAAAATTTGCACTGCCTTACTAGCAAAATCATACACCTTACCTCTACTTTATGATTTTACTAAATTCATAGTTTAGAAGAAAGGTGTATTAATTTTGTCAACATCAAGGAATACATATAATATGTGAATTTCATTGTTATTGATATATAACAGATTTCTTTATTATTGAGTGAAACAAGTTTTAGAAATTGGGAAAATCTTAATAGCCAAATATATCAGTTTTATTACATGTGTAACCTTTGAAAATTACTTGAATTTGGAGAGAAGAAATTATGTATTGGCTCTAGTTTCCTAGGAGGGGGGGCAGTAATAATAATACTATATTTTGACAGGGTAGTTCAATCAGCTGAAGTTAAGCTGCTATCAAGAGAAGCCCTGTTGGAATATATGAAGATGAATATAAATAGCCTAAACACTGTAAACATATGAATAAATAGAACAGATAAAATATCAGTATCGAAGCAAGTATCTCCATGTTGTGTATAACAGTTAATCCATAAAATGTTCCTTTAATGCACCCTTGAAATGAATGTAATATTTTCAGTTTTTATATGTACTGGCAGAGCATTGAAAGTCTTTGTTCCACTGTAATAGATTCCTAATCCATTCTAACTTTTGGTATCCATAAGCAGCAATAATAATACTATATTTTGACAAGGTAGTTTAATCAGTGCCATAGAGGGGGGTAACCGGGGTAAAACTTCGGGGCATTAGTAGCGTATGGAAATAATAATAAGTATTGTGAAAGTAGCTAGTTTGTAGCGAGGATGCTACTTCATAAATAAAGAGAATTACTGCCTTGATTTTTGTGTAGTAGAAGCAAATTTTTTAGAACTTGTCAGTGTTATCATTGAGAAAATATTTACCAGGCTTGAAAAGTTTTTTATGTATCTCTTATGCTAAATTTAATTTACGGCTAATATTTATGGGGCAAGAATAAGAAATTTACTTTCTTTCTGTTGTATTTGTTATCCTTTAAATTGATGAATTTTTAAATTTTTATTTGATTCCCAATATTTATTTTGTTAGGTGAAATTTTGTCGCATCAGTGCAAGTGAGGCTGGACTGAGCGCAGAATTTGTAAGCATAAATTCTATGTTGTTGTAGTTGTTTGCATTAAGATCAGTTGCGTAGTAGAGGCGCTGTAAGCACTTGGGAATTTANAGTAAAAACTGAGGTCTTATCTTTGTTTTCACGCTAAACAATGCGAACCCTTGTCTCCCCAAAAACTCTGTTAGGCCCAAGTTGATGTCTACTACGCCACTGATTTATATCAAAATCGTAATTCTTCTGTATTTTCTCTGTCCCTTTTGGCTTTAAAACTATTTAAATGATGAACTTCAATTTTGTGCTGATAGAATTTATGTCGGTTTTCCCTTCCTTGAAATAAAAACACAAGTTGGTGATATCGGTTATACTGCGAAAATCTTCACCATGCTATTTATTAGGCTTAGGGTTGACGGTAGACTTAGGGCATTATGTCGTTTTTCAGTGATGTGTTTTTCTCAGGAGTGTTAAAGTCTGTTTAAAGAATTAGGCTCAAAGTAGGGGTAGGATATTTAAGCAAAGATTTATTTAATTTTGAATTTAATTTTTATTCTTTAAGTTTGTCTTGATTTTCCGTTCAGTTTCAATTCTTATGTTAAATTCAATTTAAAATTATATATTTATCGGTCAAGTTTGAGAAGTATTCATTGTGTTATTTTTTTTATCTTTCAAACAGATAAATTATAAATTTGCTATTTGATTCCCGATATTTATTGACAAGTACCGTAGACAGTAAAACTTGATCAGAGGATATCAACATTATTTCAGAATCGCTGTTCAAGCTTGATTACATGCTACGTAGCATCCAACAGGATTCTCACGCCTTCTAGAAATCCTGAAATATCCTAGAAAAAGAGAAGGACCCTAAATAATTCTTAGAAACCCTAAAATTTCAAGAATATTTTGCTGTTCTCCTAAATTTCTCCTAAATTTTTCATAATTTGAATTTCTTTTCAGCAGTTATCTTGCTTGATAATTTATTTTGTGATGGTTTATTATAACAAAAATGGTCAAATCATAAGTTCTCTCAAATTGTACCATGAACGTATTATTTTTTGAATAGGCATAACGACTTTTGCTGCTATATCAAACGTATGATGGCCATTTTCCCTATTTATAACATGTCATCTGAGTGACCTTTTATCCATTATTTTCCCGAAAATACCTCGAAGCTTACTATATTTCTCTGAAATCTGCAGAATCTCCTAAAAATTGGGCGAAGAAATATCTTAAATTCTCCTAAGTATCCTAAAAAATTGTTGAAAAAAGAGTGGGAGCCTTTTTGATTTAAAAGATTTCAAAATTTACGCAAGAGAAATTGTTTAACTAGAAGAAGTATCACTGTGTAGAGTCAGTTTATATGCATCTACCTTCGAAATATACATTCCAGTGACTGTGAAAGTATCTCTATCTTCCGTAGAAATTAAATGCTGTTCCTACTTTACAAGTCTACAAAAATGGTATCCT
>OLMO02000003.1:1451633-1468464 GCA_900291935.2 Cassiopea xamachana | reverse complement strand
TCGTCATCTTCATCATCATTATCATCATCACCATCATCATCATCATCATCATCATCATCATCATCACCACCATCACCACCATCATCATTATCATCATCATCATCATTATCGTCATCTTCATCATCATTATCATCATCATTATCATCATCATCATCATCAACATCATCATCACCATCATCATCATCATCATCATCATCATTATCATCATCATCATCATCATCATCATCAATTTATTTATAATTGGCTGTTTACTATCTAGCTAGAAAAAAGTGAATTAAGGCCAACTAATGCTAAACCTGAAAAGAAAAATATCTATGAACGATATAATTACACGCAATTGTTAAATATAAACTAATCTTAAAGACCCAAATCCTTAATAAAAACTTTACACAATCTGCAGTTGCAACAACTTCCATCCCACTGTCTTATTCTTCTTTTAAATTCTTGCAAAGTGTCACTTTCTTTCAGACTATTGGTCAATGAGGACCATAAGGAGCAGGCTCTAAACTGAATATTTTCTGTGCCATATATTTTTGTTCTTACTTTCGGCAGTTCAAATTGATTTGGATGTCGCAGGTTATATCATGATGTCAGCAGTTTTCAACATGCCGATATCATGAATGCATCTGAATTTGAAAATTTGGAATATAAATTTTTAATTCATTGTAGTCAATCAGGCTAAACGAATGTACCGATCTCTCAACTTGTGTAGTTGACGGTAGCTGTTAAAAAGCTCGTAAAAGTCGAGATTCTTCTAAATTTGTTGTTTAAATTTTTGTAGGAGACAGGCTGCAAGTGGTCGAACTCTAAATGCTAATCGGGGGGGCAGGGTGACTTTGAAAGCACGTACGCAGACTAGGGGGTCATCAAGAAAGCGCATGCTTGCGTACATGGGGGGAGAGGGTCAAAATTTCTGAAAATTCTGATGCGTTCTATGTGGATGGCCCCAAATGTGATTCTTGCTTTCTGTAGTAACAGCCCTGACATTTTACTCTGAAGGCAATCAAATCTGTATTGGAGGAATGGCTTTAGATATTTACTCACCCAGAGACATGAAAAAATCCTTATTGATATTATCCCCTTTGCATGTGCCTAACTGGTTGCATTTCTTGTCTGGGTTGTCATTTATGTTTGTTCTGCTGCTTTTTCCGATTATCGTATTATCGTTTTTTCTGTTTGATTTTCTCCTTAATAGAACACGCACGATTCGCTTCTGCCTTGAGGCTGAATTAGACTCATAAGTAGTGGAAGCTGGTGATAAATACGATTTTGTTGCACGCTCTGCGTTGTACACTAAAGCTCTGTAGTCAAATGAGCAGCTAGGAATTACCTTAGGCAAAGTTTCTGCTCGTTTATTGTCATCGATGCAATCAGTGATGTACCGAGACACCTTCTGTTGGGGGGAGGCGTTCTGACCAATTGTTCCTAAATTGTTACTAAGAAAACAAGGCTGCAGAAAATACTGTGGCCAACCCTCATCCTGCCTGGGTAACTTTTGACCAACTTTCTTGCAAATTTGAAAATTTTAAGGGGACACGACGCCCCCACGCCCCCCATCGGCACACCCTAGATGCAATTATAATCGGGCTCAAATGAGGCTAGAATTAAAAACCATTGAATAAATTAAAGTTAGGCTTAATTCGTATTGCGTAATGTAATGGAATTGAATTTATCTCGCGCCCCTATAGTGTATACTACTCTGTAGCGCTTACAAGTAGTAAAAGCAAAAAAATTACATCAAATCAAAATTACTTAAAATTCTAAAATACATAGAAATTAAATGCTTGTTCAAAAATGCTTGTTCTTGGATTGTCTTGGATTGTCTTGGATTGGCTAATATGGAGAGGCAGAGAGTTCCATATATGAGGTGCAGCATATTCAAAGGCTCTTTTGCTAAAATTCTCACTGCGAACTCTTGAACTCTTGGACTTTCATGTAAGGACAGCCCTGCCAAACACTTCAAGCAAGAACAGTACTGCGTATTACGTACTAGGCCCAGTCCTTTTTATATAACCAATGGTTGCGTTAGGCTCAACTGGACGTAATTATGCCAGCTAAAGACATGCTTTTAGTCTTTGGCTTATTTGGG
This sequence comes from Cassiopea xamachana, assembly GCA_900291935.2. NCBI lineage: Eukaryota > Metazoa > Cnidaria > Scyphozoa > Rhizostomeae > Cassiopeidae > Cassiopea > Cassiopea xamachana. Next base: position 1,466,375 of record OLMO02000003.1, on the reverse strand, counting down.
AGAGTGTATATGTATACGTGTCTTTCGCTATAATTAGGTTACCTGTATGAATACACGTTTTTTGATAAGAACTTTATCTGGCTTTAGACTGGATGTTTCAACATATCGTCAAATCCAGCCTCAAATGTTTCATAAATTTGAAGACTTCCAATAACAATTGCAACCCAGAGTAGGCAATTGTGATGCAAAAAAAAGGATGCTCAGGTTTTGTGAGGCATGTAATGGATTGTCATTCTATTTTCTTGCTAGTTTGATCAAAAATCTACTAGTAAAAACAATTTTGCAAGTTATTATTTGAAACTCAACCTGCCTATTTTCCTTAAATGTTTCTTAATTTTTGCTGAATTTCAGCCTCATGTTTCATATAGACAAGTTTCTTATAAAAAAACGTGTCTTGTAGTTTTGTAACTGCTTTGTGTCTGACTTCGCAAAATCCTATACATTTCGCTTTTATATGCTCCTCCAGATCGTCCAGTTAATGAGCAAAGAGCCTGAAATCGTTGTAGTGACGCAGAAGCCTGGAAGAACTTTAAAGTAGTGTTACAAGGTATGCTTATTTTTTATCTGCAATTTCGCTGCTAGCTGGTTAATTTGGTTAGTAGGTAGCTTTCCTTCGATGCAATGCATCTACCCGTAAGGAGATGCATTGTGAAAGACACAGGGGCGTAGCTATGGTAAATTTTTGGAAGTGTGGCAACCCCAATTTGCCGACAAAGACGACTTCCCTCAAACAAAATTTTGCCGGCAAAGAAGGCTTTCCTCGCCTTCCAACATCGACTAGCACTAATGGTGTACTGCAAATTTACCAATAAGTTCAATGTTTGGGTGGGTTTGACACCCCCGCACCTCCTATGGCTACGTCCTATGGAAAGGCACAGCTTTTACTAGGCCACTACAAATGGGCTCCACTGTAAAATCAGTAATGATTTTCTTTACGGTTCTATTAGACCAGATTCAAATGATACTCACTGCCCAATAAGTGCAGCAAGCAACCTGGATCAGTGTTCACTTCGATCCGGCATTCTACTCTTACTGCACTGGACATGGTCAACTCTTCTTGACTGGATGCTACTTTATCTGGGACAAGAGAATTGTATCACTGCCAATACTAGAACTGGCACAGTGAATCTTTTTACCATTTGTTGGATCTATGCACGATGAAAACATTCAATCTTACGTAATACCGGACGACACCATGTATTTTCTCCTGGTTTTAGTTTTAGTAGATGTCAGAGTTACGTTCTGACATATACAACTGATCAAATTTTTCCTAGATGTAGGCCTAGATTTCCAGGCAAAGAGAGCCTAGATTTCCTTTTATAGACTTATAGTCACCTCCATGGGCGTGGCCAGGATGATAAAAGTAGGGGAACCTTAATATAAATATTTACCACGCCCTCTACTTCTCTGAAGATTTGCTACTACCCCTTCCAATTCTTTTTCAATTGATTTAAAGAAATCTCGAGCATCATCTTGGCAGAAAGAGGGGGCATTTGCCCCCATACCCCCAGTGGCCGTATCACTGGTCACTGCATACAGTTGAAGTAGCATTGATATCACACTCGTTGGATTTTCTTACTAATTGCTAGATTCAAATCCAAGTACAAAGGTGTGAGCACCCTTGGCCTCAAATACGTATCTTGCAATACCATCTGAGTCGTGTTTACCAATATTTTTCTTGCTGTAGCCCCTTGGCTACAATACAATTAAAGCGACCCCCTCGTCAAATTAAACTGACACGATTATTCAATTTATTATTTATTAGTGCGCAACTGAATTTACCTGAACTGTTTTTGGCCCAGACAAAGTGGTAGCTGTAAAACAATATGGCGTTTATTGCAGTGTTTTTCAAGTTCCTGATCTCTAATCACACATGTTTTACTTTAAGTCACATTCTTTTTCTACAACGTAGATTTATCTTGAAGTATCTCAAAAATAAGATTCATTTCTTTTTATGAAAAAGCCGCTTTGGTTTTTACTGAAAAACATAAAAAAAATTTGGGACTCTGTTATTACTGTACCCATAATTGGCTTGAAAGTGTTCCTTACATTACCTCCCTCACGAATGGGGTATGGCTTGATTGAACACCCCTCCCATTTTAATTTATGTCCAGATGCGAAGAAGACAAGAAGCTCGAATTTATTCACGATTTATTCAGAGAGTCTGAGCTGGTTTTGGTCAGTGGAGCACACATGAGGAGCGAAGGAAGTACTTGCCCTCCCAGCAATAGTACTCGCCCTCCCAGTAATATTTTCTCTTTCAAAAGATACACTGCGTTTTGTCTTCACGTGCAGCTTTAAGAAACTTTAGCTCCCCCCCCCCAGTAAATGTGAAGAAGTTCGCTGTTGGTTTCGATGCTATCTGTCGATCGTGCCAGTGTACTGGTGTAAACATTCCTACTTCCTTGACAGCCTATTGTTGAATGCTGACGACGACCAGAGATTAGCATTACGAGATTGGTCAGATTTGAAGGTCTATTACTGAAGCGAATTGAACCAAGCTTCGAATCCACAATCTATTTATTCAAATCTTTGCGTTCTTGAGGATGTTCAGTTGATTGTGCAAACAATGTTTTCACCCTTATCTTAGGTAGATTGTCAAAACAATACTGTATTTACATTGTGGCTTCGATACGGATTCATCTAAAATTGCTTTGTTTTGATTATACAGCATAAACAAGCAATTTAGCAATTACTCCGTGATTTATTTTTTCATAGTCAGCGCTGGAGGCCTTGAGAATATCTTAATCGGTAAGACAGCTCTCCTTGTCCGCCATTATTCTTTCTCACGGTAGCTGCATTCACATGATCATCCGATCCGCCAAATGGAGGAATGCTACGTAGTGGTCACCATATTATGATTTGAAGTGGTACATAATTATGACTTTAGTTCCAAACTCCTACTAGCTACCAGCAATACTTGGAGATTTTCTTAAAGTACATCTTTGTCTCTTATCGCGAAACTAAAAAAGACTACATAAATAAATTTGAACCTTTTGTGACTGCCATAAATACGTGAGCTCTTCCTTCACTATTATCGTATTGTCCAGTCTTTTCGACCTGAAGTGGCATAGCATTATAAGTTTGATTCAAAACTTCTTTTTAACTTCAGCAACTCTTGACTTTTTTCTTCACATTCATCTCTTCCTGCTCTGTCATAAGCTTTGCCATTCTGATGTTTTGATGCAGCTGCTTGCGTAAAATTTCCTCTCACCAAGTCATGATCTTTGAACGTCTTACTTAGTCTTCACGTTCATCTCTTCCTGCTATGTCATAAGCTTTGCCATTCTGATGTTTTGATGCAGCTGCTTGCGTAAAATTTCCTCTCACCAAGTCATGATCTTTGAACGTCTTACTTAGTCTTCACGTTCATCTCTTCCTGCTATGTCATAAGCTTTGCCATTCTGATATTTTGATGCAGCTGCTTGCGTAAAATTTCCTCTCACCAAGTCATGATCTTTGAATGTTTTACTTGGTCTACATATAACAAATTTCAGAACTATAGCTTAATTTGATTACTGTACAACCTAGAATAATTGTTTCCCAATTCTTTTTTTACAACTTTGCCTTGCCTATTTTACCTCTATTATTGATGAGTCTTGTTGAGCAAAGTTTCTGCTTTTAGCCTTGTAACTTTAGTGTGGGATGGTTAGAAGAAGTATGGTAAAGTTCCTTCTCATTCTACATCGAAAATGATGGATTTGCAGTGGCTTATTTTGATGTTTTACTTAGACGCCACAAGCAGCTTGTCTTCCTTATCTTCTTTTGATACCATTTACTTTCCGTAGAATAGGCCCCCAGTCAGAGACGTAGCTTTAATAATTTTTTTGGGATTGTCAGAGGTTGTTGTTGTTGTTGTTGTTTACTTTACTTTGAGTAGCCTGTTATACCTAGCTTATTCAGCTAATTTAGGCCTACTATGCATGCCACATCCAGCCATGGGACCCCTAGTTTAACGTCCCTTCGAAGGAGGGCAGAGTAAGCTGTTTTGGTCGTTGAAAACGAATGAAAACGTTTCCTATAATTTAATTATGCATTTTCATTCAAGCTGGTTTTAATCCAAGCCCTTTTGGCTTGTCCTTTTGTTGTCGATCTGTTTCCATCACTTTATTGGTTGTTGTTGTTGTTGTTTACTTTATTTTGAGTAGGCTGTTATACCTAGCTTATTCAGCTAATTTAGGCCTACTATGCATGCCGCATCCAGGCATGGGACCCCTAGTTTAACGTCCCTTCCGAAGGACGGCGGATTGAGCTGTTTTGTTCGTTCATTTGGAGGTCGTCCATCCAGTTTCTGACCGTACACAGCAATGCTTAACTTCAGCTAAGCTAATGGAACTGGCTGGGCCGCTTGGCCACTCACCCACGTTGTCCTGCGAAAATTTTTTGTCTACGACATTTTTTGGCAGCAGTAGATGACCAATGGTTCTGGGCCCAGTAAGCTGCCTTGCAAGAATACATTGTACTACCGCTTTTTCCCTGCGAAATGGCAAATTTTCAAGGTTGGGAGGGGGTAACTCACCCCCATACCCCTTAAGTGTTGTCACTGTCCCCAGTAGCTGTTTTGTTTTTCTGTTGCGATGAGTGATTTGGTGTATATTATTAAACACTCATTTGAGATTCATTGCTTTCACCTTACATTCTTCAAGGGATCTTGCATGGCACATTCTTCGTCGCCAATTGCTTAATTTCATGTTTAGAAAACTCTGGTGAAGGCCAACTTGGTAGTTTATAGTAGAAGTGGTGGTTACGTATGTTGTTTCCAGACCCTTGGATGAATAAAACAGTATGGTTTGTCAAGGATTTACTTTGTACGTCATGTGAACTACGAAGTGATTTCTGTCTTTCCAATCTCCGAATGCATATTGTCAAAATTGTAATCAAACTTGCCAAAAAAGTCCTTTTCCGCGCCCATTGGTGCATAGGGCGGCGCCTATCTCCGTTTCTATAGCCCTAGGCCACGCGACTGCGAATGCAGTGAAAGCTACAGCGGAGGGCTGGTCCACTGGTAGCTCCGCGAGTTTAACTTTCCCATTCCATTCTCATATTTCGAGCGCCAGACGAGAAGACAGTGAGTACCATTTTTAAAGTCTTTGGTATAACTCGGCCAGGGCTCGAACCCACGACCTACCGGTTGTGAGGCAGACGCTCTACCACTGGGCCATCACTCCAGTGATCAAACTTGTACAACCAGGTAATTAAATAAAAGAATACAGTAGTAAAGAACATAATGATAAATAAACTAGGAACTTTAAGTTTAGTCGCCGTATAGATATGTAGCCTTTTTATCCCGCCATCTCGTATGTTTTCACTCAATAATTACTTCGTGCATCTACCTACCCCTACTGCTCGGAACGGACTCTGCAAAGGCTTTATAGATGTTCATGGCAGTCAATATTTCATGCTGGTGCTTTGTAAAGCTACTGAACTCACTGCACACCAATTGCTATTATGTTTTTCAGTGTTTGGACGGTCTCCAAGGATCATTCATTGCTCCACTGCTATTTATGCGCCCCTACTGAATTGTTTTACAGTTTTGAGAGGTGAGATTCCTTGAATGTGCGGGGGATTGATTGCAGTCACGTTGCTCTAGATACCAAAAGTAGGTCAAACAAAACTGCGTCAAATTCGGATAAGCATCTTTTTATCTTGGTTGTAGATACAGTGAATGTAACCCTGTTTTGTCACATCCAAATCTGCTTAAGGAATTTTATTGATAATTTGGGGATGAATGACGTTAAGCTACTCAACCCATATTGAAAGCCAAACTTATTTCCTTATCAAATTACGGGCAAACGTTCCTAGTTGATAGTGTTACGTGGTTAGAATCTCTAAGCATTGTAATGAAGTTTTAAATGATAGTTTAAATGAAGTCTTGAAATTGTGCAGGTGATTACCAGTTCCAGACTGTCCGTGAGTTGTGCAGTGGAATTTCAATCCGTGGAAAACTTTGAAGTAATGTTCAATAAGCAGTTTCATAACATTAAGGCATTGTTTTGTGGTCTCCGCCTTTCTGGCCTTTCCCTCGTCATTTTGCTACCCTCCAAAGCATAGTCTTTCTGCAATCCTTCAAGGCATTTTATTTCCTTTTCCTGACTTCCTCACACTGCCTGTTCCATTAAATTATACGGATTGTACATTTTTGTCTTAAGAAGGCCTTCTTCAGAGCATTTTAGTTTGCATAAAGTCTCAATAATAATTCTGTTTATTTTTATTAAAAATTTTCATGCGTGGAAAAACGATACTTTTAAAGTTTGCTGGCTGGATGTATATTTCCAGTTCGTTATTATTGAATTTAATTGAAGATTTTTTATGGTGCCGGCTGTATAATATAGTTTTCAGTGGCACATACACGTTTTTTTATAAGAAACTTAGCTGAAGGCCCAGTACTAAATTGCACATTGTGGGGCTCTCTGTACAGTAATTGCCATAAGGACTTAGGAATTGCGTCTGGACACCTCACGGTCAAGATGAACTGGAAAACGAGGCTCTTCGTGGTGTGACAAAACTATAGTAGAACATTGCAGTGCAACATGTGGACCCAAAAGACTTTCACATATATTGTTTTTTTATAAGAAACCTAGCGCAAGGCCTAGTACTAAAAGTTTCTTAATTTCTGGCCACATTTTAGTTCTAAAAGTTTCTTAATTTAGCAAACTAAAAGCTAACTTTAGAAAATTTCTGCTGGTTCATTCTATAAGGCCTCCAGGTCTTGAAGCATTGGGTGCTATGAGGGCCCCTTGGGCCCCATTTCTGACCACATTTTAGTTCTAAAAGTTTCATAAAAGTTTCTTAATTTAGCTGACTAATTTGCTCTGAAAGCGTACGCCGAACGTGAATGTAGCAAACTATTTGTCCTATAGTAAATAAAATGCGTCAGCACGAGTTAAGTTCTAGAGCAATGTCGTATTCACATTGTTTTGGTGCAAGGGATGCTCATAGCAGCTCTCGCATTACAAGATGCTTATAGCAACTCTGACATCACCAGGGGCGCCGGAGTAACAGTAGGGCGGAGGAGGCAGAAGTTTGGAGAAAGGCACTTGCACCGATTGTGGCGTCATAATGACGTCAGAATTTTAACTTACAGGGTACTTTTCACAAACTTATGCTCCCAACCATTGTTGAATTTCATGGCAAGCCATGAATTCTTGAGGATAGAAGGAGGTCGAGCCTGAAAGAACGAATGTAAGAAGAAAATGTGAAAAATTATATATATTAATAGAAAGCATAAGAAGGACACTTTTGCCTCCCTTGCCCCCGCTCTTCAAGGGGTCTTTCCCCCTTCGCCCCCGCCCTGCAAGGGGCATTTCCCCCTTCGCCCCCGTGCTCCGGCGTCCCTGGACATCGCAATTCCCTTCGTGAATTTCAAAAATTTCTATGGCCAATGCGCCAATTAATTTGTTGATACCTCGCAAGAAGTTCTGTCTGTTGCCGAAGGATTTAGCATTGTGACGGACATTTTGTTCCACATTAAGTATCATGAATTTCTTCTGCCGTTGTCTGTGCAGTTGCTTTTGATTCAGATAAAGCATTGTCTGCCTGAAATGTCTGAAATTCTTCATGAGATGCATCGAGTTGTTTACCAGTAGCTACCGTAACTCTTTCATCCTGACGCTATGTCGACTAGCTAGCTATTCGTTGTTAAATGGTTTACGCGGGGTAAGAAGATTACTAGAATATAAATCACGACGACAGGGCAAATTCCCCAACAACAAGACTCTAATATGCATGAGATAGACTAAAAAGAATTCTGTGGGTATGCAAAAGGGTGATTCAACGCCAATTACGACTATCTTAAGTGGCATGGAAGTGGAAACAGATCAGAGTTCAACTGATCCATCCTTGCCAATTGACTCAAGGACTGCCGAAAGAGACACGATCAATGTCAGTATAATGGCGATTTTTGCACGTAATTACAGCACGGTTTTAAACCTAATCAGCGTGCTTTTGTGCGTCGAAATCACATTTGCTCAATTGAATTTCTGTCGATGACATGGTAGCGTAATGTTCGACTACCAGGATTAGTTGACATTGCTACGCTGCGAAAAGACAATCTCTGAAACCCGCTTTAAAATGTAAGTACGTATGCACACTTCCGCATCCTGCTACTTACTCGTTGCTAACATACTTAGTAAATGAAGTGGTCAGTGGTGATTCGACGGGGGGTCACGGCCCCTAAAATTTTCTTGGTCCCTTCGCTGACCCCCATTTTTCTAGGAAGGTATGAAAATCTTGAATGTCGTATAAATGGCTTAATGCAAATAATCGATAATTAGGAAGGTGTACACAGAAGGAATATGATACTTCTAGACTGCTACTATGCTTTTCCTGATAGAAAACGTCTTTCTAGCTTTCTTTGTCCCTTTTTCCTTTGCATGAAAGTGACAACATATAACAAATTTTCAAATATTAATGCATATCTTGCATTTTTACTACTTTCGCTTGTGTGATTGTCCTGTAATCGTATTTCTTTCTCATTTATGGCTCTTTCATTTGCACAGCTTTTTCATCCATAAAGGCCTATCTCAGTGCTCAAAAAGGGCGTTTTCTTACGATAAAAAGGGCGTGGTCAGAAGGAATTTTTTGGGGCTTTGCCCCGAGACCCCTTTCCTTCTTTTCCGTCTAGGAACCATGGTGCCCCCGAAGATTTTCCGGCTAGAACACCCTTTGTAGTGGTGTGTGTCCTGTATGCTCTTGAGCTTAGTGCATGTGAGAGTTAGAGACCAACTTATCCTGCACGATTGAAATGTGAGAGAAGGTGACCAGTTCCTTTGCTCGCCGCCTTCTCTCTCCTATTTTTCTATCATCCCCTCAATTGTAGCTTTATAGTTGCTCTTCCCATTGAAATGTTCTTTTTCATTTATCCATCTTCTAATTACCTTTTTATCATTAGTCATTTTCTTCATTCCATTTCATGTGGTACTCTCTTCAGGGCTCGTACAGTCAGGGAAAATCAGGGAAACTTTTAAGGTTTCATGGAAATTCAGGGAAAATCAAGGACCTTTTTCTATAGTATGGAAAAATCTATGTTCTCCCGACAAAATCAGAGAATTTTTATTTTTCTTGGACATTTATGTAACTCCAACTAATGATTGTACATGATACATGGCAGTATTGATAATTTAGTTGAATAGTAGGACGTACAAAGATGAAGCTAAAAGTCTGTTAAAACAATTTTACTTTGAAGATGCTTAGAAAAATTTATCCCTAGCTAAATATCAAAAAGAGTTCGTAGATGTGAAATCTTTTTGACACGTAGTCAGGGAAAAACATAGTCCTTTAGAATACATCAGGGAAAATGTATAACTATATTCATCCTATTTGTCAGTGGAAACTGTACAAACTACACTACACATCAGGGAACTTTTCGTTGTCAGCCCTGTTTTATTCCTCTTTCTCTCAAGATTTCCGTTCATTCACTACTAGTCGTATCCTCATTCCATCTGTTGTTTTTATTTTCTCTTTGGTCTTTCCAAATTTTAATTATCGTATACTCAATGTGTCAATTTCTGGCTATCAGACTTTCCTTACGCTAGAGCAATCGTGGCCTAGCGGTAATGCACCCTCCAAGCCCCAAGGAATTGGGGGAAACGGGGGTGAAATCGAGTATAGACTTTCCTTACGCTGTTTTTTGAAGTCATATTTAGCTAAGCTACAACAAGAAAGCCCTTTAACCTAATGTTTTTATGAAATGGGCGTATTGCAGGGGCGTGCAGGATTAACTTAATGAAGAGTTGACATTTTTCTTCAGATGTTTGTTAGGCTCTTCAAAGACCTTAAAGATAGAAGATAATTTAGATTGCTGTAAATTATTCATATTAACAGACAATGTGTATCAGACCTTTCTTGAGATCTTAAAGCCATTTAATTTTTCTCATAGTGCTTTGAGAGCTTCCGAATTATGGTAATTCTTGTGGAGATATTTGCAGATCAGCTTGGCGAGAGAAAGCAAAAACATATCTTGGGAAGTTAGGGAGCATCCATAAAGGATTTTCGCACCTTGGGGGAGGGAGGGGGCTAGCAGGAATGCGGGGGAAAGTGGACAGGGGGAAGGATGGGGCTTAGCTGTAAGTGGATATCCTGTTCAGTGTGGTTTCTGGAAGAGAGAAGAGGGTATTTATAGGTCATTTTGTTATCACCTTCCTATGTTAAAGATTAAAAAGTAAAGATGTAAACAAGAAATAATTTCAGTATGCATGTCGTTTTCAAAGAGTTTTTATGTTTCCATAGTTTTTGCAGCTCTTTAATTGTCTTCCAACTGAGTGTCTGCATGGATAGGGGGAGGAGGTTTTTTTTTCTCTTTCCCTTGACCAGCAATCTGCCTTGGCTCTGTTGTTCTGTAGTCTCTCATGTCATGTATCTTGGTTTTGTAGTTCTGGTCTTTGTTTTGTTTACTGAAGATTAATTTGAGTTGTGAGTGCCATCCATAGTGAAGACTCGGTGACCTAAAGTCTTTCTTCACTATGGATGGTACTGTGGAATGTAAATGTAATATCTGTAGGTTTTTAATCTTGATATAAATTAGTACTTTATAAGCAACCTAGTACTAGATAGCCTAAAAGTTAAGATAATTTTAGAACTACAAGAAAAGAGCTAAGAAATTTTAGACAAATAGCACATGGTTCAACGCAAAGCTGTACCAAAGCAATCTTCTTCCCAGCTTTTCCCTATTCGGGGTCGCTGTTGTGAATGAGCCTTCTCCACTCAAAGCTGTACCAAAGCAATGTGAATATGAAATTACTTTAGATTTTAGCTCGTACTGACGCATTTTGTTTGTTATACGACAAATAGGTTGCTACATCAACATTTTGTTTATGTTTTCATTGGAATTTTGTTCATTAGATTAGAACACTACAAGCAAGCCCGTAGCCAGGCCTGTGTTTCAGGGGCGGTAAAATTGTGCTTGAGGAATCATGTGGTGCAAAATCTGGAAGCTTACTTCATATTCTATGCTATCACAATCAAATGGATAATGTGTGTGCGGGGAAAGACTGAATTTTCTAGTATGTCACAAAGACCAAGGTTGACCTGAACCAAAATTTCAGGAGATGTCTCCTTATCTACAAACATAAGGCAACTATGGAAATTGCAAAAAATCTCCCAGGGGTGGCTATAAGCTGAAATCCTGTTCTCCATGGGTGGCGTTTGCCACCCCATGTCACCCCATGGCTACGGGCCTGCTACTAGGCCTTGAGCTAGATTTCTTAAAGAATAGAACGTGTAGATGACTTGACAGGTTTGTATCAATAATGACTTTCAAGAGTGTCATTCTATGGAAGTTTTATTTTAGAATACATGAATTTGAATTTAAAGAAATTGCTCTTACGCAGTTTTTTACTTTTGAGACTTTAGGCTCACGAACAAGAAAACATTTAGCTATAAAATCGAACTTGAGTTGGCATTTCCCAATTCCATCTGATTAACGATAAGGCCTTTTGACACTCCAGAAATTCAAACGCTGCTCTCTCTCTCTCTCTATCTCCTCTTTTTATTTTTTTCTCTTTTCTATTTTCCATTTTCTCTTTTCTATTTTCCATTTTCTCTTTTCTATTTTCTCTTTTCTATTTTCTCTTTTCTCTATTGTCTGTTCTCTCTTTCATTCAACCTCTGTTTTACTACATTGCATCAGAGTCCTATCGTACCTTACTGCGCATGACATTCCCCTCTACAGCCTCCTTCCAGTTGGTAATAGTTTTTGGGAAAGGTACTCCTATCACTGTACGTTTTTTTCATAAGAAACCTAGCTCAAGGCCTAGTACTAAAAGTTTCTTATATGTTGGCCACATTTTAGTACTGAAAGTTTCTTTGTTTAGCGAACAAATTTGCTGTGAAAGCGTACGCAGAACATGAACGTAGCAAACTTTTTGTCGTACAACAAACAAAATGCGTCAGTACGAGTTGAATGCTAAAGCAATGTCAAATTCACATTATTTTGGTATACGTTGAACCAAGTAATGATTTCAATGTGCTATTTGTCTAAAGTTTGTTAGCTCTTTCCTTGTGGTACAAGACGTTTCTTAAATTTTAGGCTGACTAGGTTGCTTATAAAGTGGTGTCTTATAAAAAAAGCGTGTACAACCTCCTTTCAGTTGTATTACCCATTTGGGAGAGGTGGTCCTTTCTCCATTTGTAAACACTTTGAGTTTAGCATTTGATTTCTAGTTGAATTGGCTGATAAGATTTTTCTGCACCAAATTCATTCAACATTGTTAAAGCTCCTTTTTTCCCTTGAGCAATCGTGGCTGCTATGGAGCTTTTCTTATCTCTTTCTTAGCTATCACCTATCTCTTTCAGTCTCATATAAACAATGCAGTATTTTCGATGCCTGGGAACACTTCCCATCTCAGACCTTTATGAAAATTGTGGTTTTCGACAGTTTGCCGCTATCGCGTGCAGGTTCAACTCGCCTTTCGATTTGGGAGGGGAGTTTTATTGTGAATGTTATCAACGCTTGATGATTGCAGGGAATTTTGTCGCCATTTAACTGCCGTTGCTACGAGGATTTTGCGTCTGTTGTTTATATAATTCAAAAGAGCGATGTAAATCTTGAAACAAATCGTTTTTTTGCTACAATTCTCAGCCTATGTGATTTTGCTCGGAAAAGCAGAGCACTACACCAAACACATTGCGGAGTGTTCCTTAATACCAGTGCCCGATAAAATATTTTGCTGCCAGAAGACGTAGCTTTTGCTACCTACACCTGCCATATTAGGGAGGGCCCCTTGAAAATCTATTATTACTGAAGAGCCACCTTCCTTAAAAATGTGAAATGAAATGAAATGAAGGGAAATAAAATTGTCTTAAGAAAATATTCATAGCTGGTTCGAGCTGCTTGCAAGGATTGAAGCTACTTGCGGGCGCCGCTCGTGTCGCCCGCGTCATTTTCGGACCCCAGGGAGTACTCCCTACATTTCCATACGGGGGTCCATGTCAGGGTTTTTTGCTGACTCCAAGCATTGAACTACAGTTTTGACGTACCCCAAATATTGAGTCTCGAAATTTTGAGACCCTAGACATTGTCACATGTGTTGGACTACCACTGTTGTAAAATTTCGTTAAAAATCACAAGTCTATGTCTATTGTATTAAAACTATAGAATATGGTTTTCTTTTGCCACTTCATTTCAATTCTCAAACTCCAAATTTCTAATTTTTCTTAAGCTGCAATTCACAGACCCCAATTATGATTTGGTACCCCTCCCCCCATGGGCCCCAAATATGATTTTCTTGTAAAATCTCAGACTCCAAATATTTACACGGACACTGCCAATTGCCATAAAAAACTAGCAATCCTTGCAATCCCACACAATTTTGACTGAATACCCTCATAATACTTGCTTTTTCTGGACTTGATCCTAAAGCAGAGGCGTCGTGGTACCTGTAGAATAGGGGGGCGGGCAAGTTGAAAGATTTTCCGATAAAATTCAAAAGCTTTATTTTTACCAACAGCAAAAATCCGGAAGTTTCCGACGAGGCATTAAATTTTCCGCAACACTGACGCCCCTGTCCTAAAGCTCAAAGTTGGGATTTTAGTCAATCCAACTTTCTGAGAAATTAAGCAATACCTTTCTCAATAGTTTCTCTGTTACTAGTTACTAAACTGAAGATGATGTAGTAAGAGAATTCGGAAGCATACTGCAACATTTCACCAATGTTGTCGCCTTTTGCAGGTGTCCTATCAAATGTCTATGTTTAATTAGATGAGCTTTTATCTATGATTTCCGATCTTCTAAGTGCCATTCGGCATTTTTTCATTGCTTATCTTGACATATAATGAGCAGAGGCGTAGATAGTGAAGTTTGTGGGAGGGGCAAGATATGTAGCTTTTGCTACAAAACGGCAATTGAGCTCTACAGGGGGGTTTCTTGCTGTACTGACTTCCTTCTATGATTATGAAGAGAAGCTGAATGAAAAGGTTTTTGTACTCTTCTGTACTGTACAGTACATCTGTTCACCAATTTTGTATATATCAGCATAACTTCTAATATAAAAACTTCATTTTTTTACTGTCTTATAATCACTTCACTTTTGAAAGCCCTCAACTTACGCATTATGGTGCCCCTGAACTGTTCCCCACTCCTAGGGTAAAGGGATCACTCGTCCCTAGTTCAGAGCGCATAGTTTATCGTCAATGGCCAGATATTTTGAGAAGCCCGCACTTTTTCCAAAAGCGTAGGCCCAAATTGCTTCTTCACCTGCAAAAGGGCGTTTTACCTCGCCTTTGTGTATCGCGTGACTGTATGGTTTGTAGATATAACTATTCAGAGCAACTCATATCTGCTAGAAACTATCACGTTAGCTATAACTGCACTTATTGTATTGTAGGGATTATAGCGCCCAGACCCCTCGCTAACAGAATGCATTTATTGAGAGAAATGGATGTTGCGTAAAATTTCAAGGTGTTGGTCCATGCTTAGTTGCTGTATTGGTAAAGTTCAGACGATGCCACGAAGTAGTAAGATGGGGTCTTGATAAAATCCATGGAAGGTCAGATAAATCCAAAGTTAATAAGCGCCTCTCCCTTCTATTAGATACCCAGGAGTTTGAAACATTATTATATTATTAGCACAAGTAGCTAACTTATTTGTGCGCTTATAAGCATAATAATCACTGCGGCTTATAAATGAATAAGTGTGGCATTTAACCAGCTTACCAAATTGAGCTTTGATGTCGTGTTAGACGAACTAACGCCCTGCTACGAATGTAGAATATATTTCTCTATTTAATTATTTCCTGTTCTCTAAAT
>OLMO02000003.1:1439750-1451533 GCA_900291935.2 Cassiopea xamachana | reverse complement strand
AAAGTAATGTTCGTATTACTGAAGGCTTCTTAATCTTGCTAAGTTTGCTTAGAGATTTCTAAGGTTAAGTAGCCCTAGATATCAAGTCATCGTTTGTTGCCAAATAACGTTCTCTGCATATAGAGTTTACGATCCCTGGAATGTACCGGTTATAAATTTCACAGACAGAGTAACCAGGACGCGCACTGTTAGAGGCACCCAACTTTTCAACATTTTATCTGAATGTTCCCCTTGCTACTCACAGAATCTGCATTTATTGGTTCTGAAGATGTCCCCATTTTACCCTCCATTTTTTAATACGTTCACCTTCCATTTTGTAATGCCTCACTGCGTCCTTGTTGCATTCGATATACACGTTTCGTTTCTTTTTTATATGAAAACCATAATTTTGCCTGAGCCTCAAGTTTCTTAACTTGTCCCGAAATTGAGCCTGAGATTTTCTTAAATTTTTCTTAACTTTTACTGAAATAAACTGACTGAAATGGTTTACACTTTCGTTAATAATATTGTATACTTGAATTTGAATCCCATCTTTAACATTTTGAATGCAATAACGACGAAATATCGATGGTTTTGGCCAATAAAAACACTAAATTTTGGAAATTGAGCCTCGTGATTCTCTTACGATTTTCTTAAGATTTTAACCATTTGAACCTCATTTTCNCTTATAAATTCTTTTCTTATAAAAAAAACATGTAGCACATTTGTAGGGTGGGGATATTTTTGATGTTCCACGGAGTTTTTTATGCTGGATATCTAATAGTTTGCGATGAATGGTACTACGGGCCCCATATACATATTTAGGGGGCACGGGGGGTGCTACATCCCCAAATATTTTTGCATCAATCAGTAAATTCTGCAATATTTTCGTACCATTCGGTAAAATCTGAAATATTTTCGAACCATTCTATCAACTTCAAATTATTATCTGTTGCTTTTAGATGTTTGCGTTCTAATAATCAAGGCTTATTGTTTCTACAACAGAAGGCATATGTGATAGGACAATAGTAACGAAAGTGAAAAATGGGCGTGACTTCATTATCCAGATATCTTAAAGGTGTGGGGCCACCACCGTTCATAGTCAAGAAACATTGTCATTGAAACTACACCCTTGGCTATGAATTGAAACTAAGGCCCCATTTACACTATACCAGCTGCTATCGTCGCGTTGCCTCATGAATGATCTCTGTCGGATAGGGCGATCGTTTGTACTATACCGGATAGCGTCACGATAGCTATCCGGTATAGTGTAGACGGGGCCTAAATATGCACCTAGCATGAGTTTGATTAGGTAGTTTTGTGTTGTTTTCCATAGATTGCTTGGTTGTGTGCACTCCATGGGAAGCGAAACTTTGAAGTAGCTCCAGTTTGGGATTTTGACAATGTTTGTAAAGAAAATTGGCGCTTTTTCCAGAATGATATTAAGATACTATCCTGCTTTGGATTAGTACTTTCCCTGAATCCTACATTTTGCTATCTTTTAAATCTAACATCAACAAACTTGATCTTATCTCCCTCTCTGCTTAAACTTCCCCATTCTCTCAGTTTTTCCTTTGTCTTGGCTTTGTTATAGGCCCTACAGCCTTTCCCTGACATTACTTACTAAAAAAGAAGTACAGGCAGCTAGTTTTGCTCCGAATAGCATGCATGTTGACTCCGAAGAGCATTGAGCATTCATTGACAATGTTTCTTGATTGTACAGGACAGATACCATTAGTCCATGCTCGGAGAATTATAACCCCCTAGCGCTTGAGTGGCAATCTCGCGGTTCCCCAAACGCATACGGCTCTTTGCCTTGTTTCCTGCGGTTCTTGCTATCACATTGGCGCGTTTCTTGTATACGTCTACTTTGTGTGAGTGCAGTAAAGTATTTTCATATGAGAAGAAGGGGTGGGGATGGTATTCATGTATGACCATGTGTATGATGTGGCTTTTTGTGGTAACACAGTATAATATATGGCTCTTCCCCCCTCAATGATTAGCCTACCCAGCCATAGCACAACCTTTTGGGACAACGTTAAAGCTAACATCCAGGATCAATTGTTGGCATTTATCGAATGGAAGGCCACGAAATACAAGCTTTTCTCAAAGTTGGATGTGCTTGAATTTTCAGTGAAACTGCAGTAAATGTATAACCTTTCAGTTATACTTGTGATAGACACTGGCATAAAAGACTGATCAACAAAAACTGACGAGAGAACTCACCGTGTGTTTTACCTTTTGTAATCAAATGGGAAAACGATGTCGTTAAAATGTAGAACGAGATGAACTGTATAGGGTGCCCTTTGACATTTACTTTTATTTCTGAAAGTGTGAAATGGGAAAGTGAAAGCACGACAAGAAGCGTGCATGCCTGCATGGACACAGTTATTAGTTGATACACTGATAATCCTCTGCCCAATTTTTGAGTAAAGAGAGTGGGCTATTGCTTACTCTCTGTGTTTATAGGCTAATCTTTGGNGTTCACAACAAGTCTCTCTAGTTCAATCTGCTTTCCTTCTCTTTATGTATAGCTGCCTACTTACCAGTAACGTAACAGAGACGCTGCAGTCCCTTAGGAATTCAACAGGATTTTACCCCCATTCCATTGTCAGAATAAATACACACTTTTTTGAGAATACCTAATTCTTCTCTGAGCCTAAATACTCTTAATTTTTTTCGGTCTTAAGCCTTAGATTATTCTTAAATTATTCTTCAATACCGAAGGTGCTAACTAGTTCTGAAAACCAAAGGATTTGATTAATGTCTTTATTGATGTCTTGCTTCATCAGAAAGCAAAATAAAAGTGGAGCAGGATAACAAATATTGTATCATACTGAAAAAGTTCATTTACAAGCAGTACCATAACTCAAATACACAAAAATTCTAAGTCTTGATGAAACTTGAGCCTTGCATTACTCTTAAATTATTCTTAAATTTCAGCAATTCTGAATATTCTTATAAATATTATTCCTACAAAAAGTGTATACTGCAAAAAAGCTCATCCCTTTCATCTTTCTGAGGCGTCTCCTGAGTGCTGCAAAAGCTTGAGGCCGATCCCCAACCCGCGTCAGTTGCGTCACCGCTACCTAAAGGGACACCACTTCAACATAATTTTGGTGGTGTAGGTTTGCCCTGCGAAAATTTTCTCTTTGAACTTTTTTTTAGTAGCAGTAGTTGATCAATTGGTCTTGGGTTTAGTACGTTGCCCTGCAAAGTACATTGTACTACCATTTTCGCCCTGCAAAGTGGCAAATTTCCAAGGTTGGGGGTGACTTACCCCCATACCTCCCTTAATTTTCGTCCCTACCTACCTACCTACCTACCTACCTATCTATCAATCTACCAATCTATCAACCAAACCCCCCTCCTCTCTCTCTCTCTCTCTCTCTCTCTCTTTCTGTGCAAAGTAAAAATCCTGAAATCAAAAGTAGCAACTCCAGAAACCAGCACAAGCACAGGTTTGTTTCTTGTATGTCACAGGGAAGGAACAATTCGATGGTTAAAACTCAGCAGACTTAACATCATCAACTAGATTAGTTTGGACTTCATCAGATCGAAGAATATTTAGCTCTTCTTTATCCGATTGATTCTGCTCAATCCGTACTGATTCTATATTTTATCAACACTCTGAGATGTACAAAAAGTTTCTTAAAGCTTTTAAGAACTAAATGAATTGGTAAGCCAGGAGAAAAATGCGAGAACTAATCGAATAGGATGATGAGTATGTGAACAGTGATTTAGAACATGCTGTCTGTGGATTATTTTTGCCACGCGCTATATGAGTAATATAGAAGGTCCGCACCCTATTTAAGACTATCTCTTTTCAGCAAACAATGTATAGCCATCTTAGTTTTGAACAGTCATTGGCTGATTAATTCAACTTCGTTGCGGTTTCTAACGTAACCTTTTCATAACAAAGCAAGGCAAAGACCTTGGCTCTGTGAGAGCCCTTTTGAATTGGATTCTATAGGCACATACCGCCATATAGAAAAATCGCATGTATTTACTCTGTGTTTTCAAATGTTGATCGTGGATCAACGTATTTTACCAGCTTTGAGCGTTCTGTATGGCGACTTGTTACGTTCAAGTGGGACGGGGGCACTTGCTTCCAAAAGTGATTTGTTGTACAGGCGCTACCATCTTTCCCTCATAACAGTTATCCGTTATCTGCTCCTTCGCAGTTGGTTGAGGTAGGAGACATTTGCATGGTTTCAAAGTTGTCTGTAAAAAGGTGCAAGGTAGCAACATTGTCTTTACAGAGTACCAAAGATTTGACTTTGATGCCTTACCGAAGTACACTCTTAGACAAGTAGTCGAAGGCCTCATATACGCTGGATTGAACCTTGCTTTTTGTTGTCTGTGCCACCACATGTTCGTGCAGAGTATGAGCCCATGAGGTCCACTAGCTGCCCAAGGAGGACCATCAACTTTCGGCTGGCGTGCTATCATATCTCCATCACCATCACTATCGTCATAATCATCATCATCACCACCACCATCGTCATCTTCTTCCTCCTCTTTTGTTGCTGTTAGACATGAGTTTTGCAGTTCACTTTTTCACTGATCCGAAGCCATGCAGGCCCTCGAATTTTGGTGTCTTTCTGGATTGGTAGCAGTTACATTTGCACCGCAATATTTGCATGCCGTCTCTTTGATACATATTTTCTCGCAGTCTTTCATCGTCATCGTCATCATTATCATCATCAACTCACCCGTTGTTCAAACCGCTAGCTACCTTCTTCCATAACTTTCTTGATCATTATGCCATTTCAATCAACATACTAGCATTCTCTCCTTAATTTTCTGTCTTCATCTTCTCTTTGACCTTTCCTTAAATCTTTTCCATTTTATTGGTGTCCACTCAGTTGCTTTTCACTCATTTATTGTTAAGCCGTCTGGTAAGATATCTGGCTTACCTTTCTCTCACCTTGCTTCTTTCTTGTGTGCTATTATATACTAGATATTTTCTCAATGGTCAAGCGAGCGAGGAATCAAGTGGCGTGAATTTCAGGATGACCTGCTTGAAAGAGAAAGATCTTCCATATGAAGATAGAAGCTGAAGAAATTCCATCGTGCACAAAAGATCTTCAGGCGCTCGCACTCTTCCTAGCCAAATTCCTCCTGTTTTTATTTGAAGCTTCTATTGGTTCTGCGCCGAATAGCTTGTGGCCTTTGTGAGGATCAAGCCGATTACCTTATTAACTATGAGTTCCCCTGAACGATTTCCTAGTTTTGCTTCATTCTACAGTCCCAACACTACTTTGTCCTTAACTGATTATCGGTCACTGGGTCTACCTCTCGTATTGAATTGTAAAGAAATGACGGTTCTTACAACCTCTATTAGGTTAACTAGTCATTTCATCAATTAAATCTCAGTGTGAGGTAATTATTTTTCCTTTTTCCTGTTGTAGAGTTATTTGTTGATGGTCCATAATTGTACAGGAAAGGCGCCTTCCATTAGTTGTACTCTTTGATAAAACAACTGAGATTTCATGATGAATACAAAACAAGATGCCTACCAATGCAACGGATATCAATTCGCAAAAGACTCAACTCAAAACCGGAGAAACAGGATTAGCTGAGTACATTCTGAATCATTCGCATGGATTTTTAATACATAGGTTTATCTATGAGAAAAGTAAGCTGAGTTTTATTTGTTTTCTCTGCTAGCTATGAGTATTCTCGTTAAAAACCCTTTTAATTACTGCGTGGGACAAGGTGTATTCCATGCACTTAGGCCTGAAGATCTTCGGCGTGGAGTTAGCTTTCCTGTCAGCGTGGCGGCGTGGATATAGCCTAAACTATACTCTGTGCCATACTGCCGTAATAAAATGCAAATCTTAGTACATGGTTCTTTTAAACTTTGCAACTCAGGTGTTGTGCGCTAGCCTTGAAAGCTTGGCGTACATCTGAGGAGATACTGGCGTACCCTCGGCGTGAGTTTTACACGGAATGCACCCTGATGCGCCAGGCGTTGGTAGGGAAATTTGGTGGATTTCTTTAACAAGTACAACTCGGGCTGTGCGTGGGTTACTCGTGTACCTGTAACATAGGCAGGGACGTAGCTAGGGGGGCTCACCCCCCATCTTTCAGTGACCTCGTCGGCAAGTTTAAATTCAATGACTGTCATCGGTAAATGAATGCATGCTTGGCCATGAAATAGTAAAACAAGGTGTTGAAAATGCCCTTTCTTGCATCAATGCACCCCATAAAAATAAAGAACCCTTGCTAAAAAATCGCTTCTATCAGTAAATTCACACCTTTCGTTAAATTCAAAGCTTTATCAATTTCTGTCGGTAAATTATTGCTTTACACTCCCCCCCCCAGAAAAATCTGTCACGCAACTCCACTGAACGCTGGCCATCTACTATCTAGGAGTTCCTTTTTAATCTAGATGCACTAGGATTCATTCTTAGGCATGAATTGGACGTGCGAAGCATTGTAATCAGTTCATTCTTCACTTGATGTATCTGCATATCCTGTATAAGCTTCATTATATGTAATTTTGTTATGAAAGTGATGCAGTTTCATCAACTTCATAATGCTCGGTTTTTTTAGTGAGAAAGTGGTTTACGAGAGAGCAGTACTCGACTGCTCGAAAGTTAAGAAGGATCAGTTCTGAATTTTGAGATCAAAGAAAGTCTATAAGTTCACATGTATTTATAACTCGCTCTATCTGTGAAAAGAATGATATATATATTATGCGGGCTAATATTATTGCACATTATTATTACTGTTATTTTATATTTATTGACTATGATGTATTATCGTTTTAAGAGCACATGCAGATTGTTCACTTTCCATTAATGTGCAAGCACAAAACATCGGAGCATCAAAAATTTTTGGTGAGAAAGTTTTTATACAGGAATCATAGAAAGTTTAGAGAAAAAGTACCAGTACCGGGACCAAAAAAACTGTCATTTGAAACATCGTATAATCATGATCATCACCACCATCATTTTTCATCACCATCATCATTATTCATCACCATCATCATCATTCATCATCATCATTCATCATCATCATCAATCATCATCATCATCATCATCATCATCATCATCAATCATCATCAACCCTCATCATCATCATCATCATCATCAGAATCACTATCATTAGCATCGCTGTCTTCTTCCAGTGGTATCGAAAACGGGGAGTACTGTCTCCCAACCTTAAAATTGCACAGAATAGTATGTTTCACTATTTTCTCAACTTTTCGCGAAAGAGGTTACCATAAAAAACAATTTTTCATTTGCTCATAGTCTAAAAGTTTTGAAAAAAGGTGCTGTAGCCAGCACAGATAAGCAGAATTCCGAGCTTATCCCTGATCCTTGTGAAGAGGCCCCTCCACTTTTCAGGTTATTTTGACTCCCCTTCCCTTTTGCAGCGCCAGCCATTGCAGGCTGGTGAACTGTGGGGGGCACACCTTAAAATGGCAATGCAATTGCAACATTTTGCTAGAGGTCCCTCACTCCAACCCTAATATTTTCTTATCAAATTTGAGCGGATTAGAAAATTGATCTTGACGAGTACTGGAAGTGACACCCCCCCCCCCCCCCATTCTCCCCATGGCGACGCCCTTTTCCTCTGAGAGAGCACATTATTCCCGGCTAGTACAGCGAAGAGTTTCCATCTGTTAT
Organism: Cassiopea xamachana; assembly: GCA_900291935.2. NCBI lineage: Eukaryota > Metazoa > Cnidaria > Scyphozoa > Rhizostomeae > Cassiopeidae > Cassiopea > Cassiopea xamachana. The sequence continues at coordinate 1,443,914 of OLMO02000003.1, read as the reverse complement.
CCCCGGGTGATCATTGGTGGTTTTGCGAGTGCCTGTTTCAGACGTGCTGGGTAGTAGTGTAGAAGAGGAGGAGCGTGGGGGGGGAGGGGCGCGCAGCCGCTAGCTGTGACTTGAGAGGAGTGCAGCCCCACTCCAACTCCGTAAATTTTTGGAAATAAGACCATACAAGAGTCATCATTCTTTTGTAGAAGTCTATTTTAGATTCAAAAAGCTGTTGAGAAATTATTAGTTCACAAGATATAGGGTGTTAAATACACGTTGTTTTTTGGAAGACATTATCATTTTCTTATACAACTGCGTGAATTAACTTCAAAGTTTCTTATAAAGATGCGTCCAAGAGAAGAGCCCCCCTAGCTATCAACAGAGCCCCCTAGCTATCAATTTACTCCCACACCACTGGTGCTGGGATTCCTTTCCCTCTCTCGACATTTATTGTTGGTGAATTCTGCACCATATTTTCTACCTCTGTGATAATGAAGTTCTCATTGGCTTTGAAATTAAGGACACAATTTTAATAGCTAATGCTTGGCGATTAACGTTGAAAGCATATTTCTTAATTGAAATCCTATACTTTTATTGGCGTTTCCGTCGCAATAGGAAACTTGCTCTCTTTATTACTCCATGAATAGATCGTATTTGTCTCGCTATTTATTGGATACATTGACACTCTCTCTCCCATTTAAACACATCTTCGCTTTGATCTTGTTCTTATAGCTCTTAATACATCAATGAGATTGCACTGCGAGTCGCGGAGATATAAATTAACCTCATGACAGTGACAGTTTTGGAATACACGTTTTTTTCATAAGAACACTTTTTCGCCCAGTACTGAAACTTTCTTAACTTCTGCACAATTCCAGTATCAAAACTTTCTTAAGACTTTCTCAGTAACAATTTTGAGTTCCAATTTTTTGCACATGCACATTAATGGAAAGTGAAAAAACTCCACGTACACTTGAAATGATGGTAAATCTTAGTAAATAACAGAAGTTAAGCTGTTAGAGGGTAGCCAACATCACATACATGACATTTTGTAAACACTAAAAAACTTTCTCAAGTCTCAAAAATCCAGTACTGAACTTTCTTAACTTTTTGAGCTGCCGAGTATTAGTTTCTTATAAACCACTTTCCTATAAAAAATTGTGTACGCATTTTTTTATAAGCAACAAACTCTCCTGCTTTAGCCTGGAAGTTTCTTAATGTTTCCTCAATTCCAGCCTTAAAGTTTGTTAAATGTTTCTTAAATTTAAAGACTGCCAATTATAATAACAACCAAGATTAGGCAATTGTAATGCAAAACAAGGATGCTCAGGTTTTATGAGGCATGTAATGGATGTTAATTCTATGTTCTTGCTAGTTTGATCAAAAATTTACTAGTAAAGACAGTTTTTGCAAGTTATTATTTGAAACTCAGCCTGCCTATGTTTCTTAAATGTTTTTTAATTTTTGCTTAATTTCAGCCTCATGTTTTTTATAGACATGTTGCTTATAAAAAATTGTTTGGCGATCCCCAATTATTGTTGCAACAGTTGGTCTAAAGATGCGTTGAATTGTCACTAAATCTCGCGATCTCTCGCGAACTCTCGCGATCTCTCGCGAACTCTCGCGATCTCTCGCGAACTCTCGCGATCTCTCGCGAACTCTCTCGAACAGAAATTCACTCTTTTTTATAAAAATACCTAATTTTTTGTAGGGCTTCAATATTCTTAATTTTTCTGACTTTGGGCCTAGGATTATTTTAAAATCATTCTTCGATTACCAAAGTTGTAGCTTCACCTGAAGCCCAAGGAAATATATTCAAGTCTTTGCTGATGCTTTACTTCATCATAAAGCAAAACAAAAGTGGAACAGATCAACAAACATTGTATCCATAGTGCCAAAGTTAAAATACAGCGGCAGTATAACTGGAATACACTAAAATTCTGAGCCTTTATGAAGTTTGAACCTTGCGTTATTTTGAAATCATTCTTAAATGTCAGCACTTTTGAGCCTCATTAGTCTCATAAACTTCTTCTTATAAAGAAGAGTATACTGCAAACGAAGCCTTTGGTGTGATATTACTTTAGGCTTATGAAGCAGCAGACAACTTACCTATGGGGAGTCAGGATGGAGCAAGTGAAAAGTTATTGACCTGTTAGACACCCATTTCCTGAATAAGCTCTTTGCCCCCTAAAGTAGGGGTGTAGGTGCTGCACCTCTGGACAATTCCTCCAGCCACCAAGCACGGTGCCACTGGGGTGACTAGGTGGGTTTCAGCCCCCCACTTTTTGCCAACCAGTGACGCAGAAAAGACGTGTTCTAAAGAGAACACTTTTATTAACACCCCAGCCCCCCACTTTTCAGCCAGTCCCCATTTTCTATTTGGTGGCGCCGTGCCTGGCTACGTGTTTTCGAGGGTATTTTAGATGGTTTCACCCTGAGTTAGTTCTTTGGAAGGACCGAACTGAAGTAGGATCAATTGTACCCTGTCAATATGTTTGTATGTCTTAATGTATGTTAATTATGTCAAGGGCGAGGTAGCACAGTAGTTAGAGCGCATGCCTCCCGTGCGGAAGGTCTACGGCTCGAGCCCGACTCGATGCCCTAACTGAATGTTCGCTCACTGCTCACCCAGCAGCAAATTGGTACCTGGTGGCAACACTGAGGAGATAAAGGCGGCAAGGAAAGGAACTGGCCATTCTACCTCACATGAAGATGGCTCAGGATAAGTGTCCTCTAACAGGCACTCCCCTACGTACGAAATTGTACGGGACTACCTTTACCTTTTAATTACATCGATAGTTAAGTAGTTCCGCCACGTATAAAGTGTATTGTGAAAGCATTACCATTGGTCAGTTCTCAGATCTCATCTCGAGTCATGCATACTTGTTTTACCTACTCAAAGTAATAGGCCACTTAATGCCTATTATAGTGTAGTGTAATGGGCCTATAAAGAGTTATTGTGCTTTTCCAAGCAATGACGTTCTTGTTGTTTGCAAACTCTCTCTGTCTCGTCTCTCTCTCTCTCTCTCTCTCTCTCTCTCTCTCTCTCTCTCTCTCTCTCTCTCTCTCTCTCTCTCTCTCTCTCTCTCTACTAACGATACAATATTTATTGCTTTGTTCCACCCTTGGTTGCTTAGGTGTTGAAGTAGGATTTTTTTCTTTTAATTTTCAAGTGGAGTTAAACCCTTGGCAGTTAAGAATCACTTAAGGATAATATGAGGGTCAAAATCATGAAATGTTAAGAATATCGAAGGTCAGCGAAAATTTAGGTGTTCATTCACGGGCGTAGGAGGACCTCAAATTTAGGAGGCTGTAAATTTTCTACCCAAAATATCAATTAGAGCTTGAGTGCAGGCAGAAAAGTTGCCCGAATTTCCCATTGTTCTTTCAGAAAATTGCCTGAGTGAAACGGATTTCTGCCCAACTTGGGGGGGCTACAGCACCCCTGCCCCCGCCTCCTGCGCTTATGTTTATGAAAAGGAAGAAGAGTTTTTGAGAATTTTATGTTTTATGACCTTCAGTGTTTTGAAATGTTTTTGCGGCGAACGATGTTCTTACATAACTTACGCGCTTTGTATTTTCATTGTTATTTCAACTTGAGTTCTGTGCAGAGAATCTTAAATTCTTGGTTCGTTTGACCTTGAGAGGATTATTGCAGCGGACCATCTCCTCGTATATCGGTGGTCAAGTGGTGGCAATTCATATGCTAGTTTTTGGCAGCCATTTCTGCATAATTCACTTAAAATTGTCCCCTTTGGGTGATTAGATATGATAAAATATATGACTTGAGTCGCGTTTCAGAATTGATTTTTAATTGAAGCGAATGTCACATCGCCCAACAATCCGAGGAATTTTCCTTTGCCTTTTCTTTCATTCATACATTCGTTCCAACAAAGAAACTTCAGTTTCAACTCTCCCCAATTATCCATGAAAGTTGCCATAACAAACACAATGTGATTTGACGTTATCATGATTAAGAATACAGTAGAAAACGGAAAAGACGATGACAAGGCAGCATCTTGTTATCTTGTTATTCTCGCTGCAACTGCTAATGATTCTATTGATGTTTGAGGTGGCTGTGTGATAGGGCTGCAGAGATATATGGATGATGATGATGATGATGATGATGATGATGATGATGATGATGATGATGATGATGATGATGATGATGATGATGATGAT
>OLMO02000003.1:1407993-1421839 GCA_900291935.2 Cassiopea xamachana | reverse complement strand
ATATATATATATATATATATATATATATACACATATGCATATATATTTATTTTTTATTTTTCTATATTAATATATTATTTATTTATTAGTCAATTCTTATGAGTGGCTATCTACGTTGGCCTTATACCAATACTACCAGCTGAGTTTGTTGTACTGTTGTGTATATTTTTTAAGCCTTGTCAGTTTTTTCTAAATGAAGGTAATTCACACATTGTTGAACAGATTATTGCATTTTAACAAAGTTTTCGTCATATCCAAAGCGCTGTACAATACGTCACTGATTGGCTTAGGCCCGCATTCACACATCAAATACCGCTTAATTTCATTTTTAATGCTGGTTTTGTTTCACAGTCTTTATTTTGCTTCTCTGTGAGTTTTAAGGATTTCCGGTATTCTTTCATGAATACTAGATGCACGCAATTTTAGGAAAATTGGATTTGTCCAAATGTTGTTCGCTTTTTTATCTTTCAAAATAGTTAATTTTTGTGAATATTTTCAAAGCAATCCTCCTCCACAGCAATTAGGCTAAACAATAGAGGTATGGACCGCACTTGGGCTGACGCTAGTGCGAGCGACCAAATATGCTTTTGTTGCCCCCTATCAAATATTTTCGTGCCGAGTAGAGTGTCAGCGTAGTGTAGCCGCTATTCTCCAGAAGCCCGTTTGTCATGATTCAAAAGTGATATGGTACAGTGCCTACGCAGCGTTCTTCACAGAATGATAAAATACTACGAACGTACTATTCATAACTTATTCATGAATGCCCAGTATGAAATGGTTTGATCGAGATCATGGGTGGTAGGTATATTCTCACGCCCAATCGTTGTAGCTCAGATACGCTCGTGTCCTAGTGTTCGTCTTGTGTGACAGACAGTTCTTGTAATTCGTGTAGCGTTTCATTTAGTTAACGTGATGTTTGTCCTTATCGCTTTCGTCTCACACCTAGTCGTTATAGCTCTGATTCGCTCGTGTCCTCGTTTTCGTCTTGTGTAACAGACAGTTCGTATAATTCGTGTAGCGTTTCATTTAGTCAACGTGATGTTTGTTCTTATTGCTTTCGTCTCACACCTAGTCGTTATAGCTCAGATTCGCTCGTGTCCTCGTTTTCGTCTTGTGCGACAGACAGTTCGTGTAGCGTTTCATTTAGTCAACGTGATGTTTGTTCTTATTGCTTTCGTCTCACACCTAGTCGTTATAGCTCAGATTCGCTCGTGTCCTCGTTTTCGTCTTGTGCGACAGACAGTTCGTGTAGCGTTTCATTTAGTTAACGTGATGTTTGTCCTTATTGTTTTCGTCTCACACCTAGTCGTTATAGCTCAGATTCGCTCGTGTCCTAGCTTTCGTCTTGTGTGACAGACAGTTCGTGTAATTCGTGTAGCGTTCCATTTAGTCAACGTGATGTTTGTCCTTATAGCTTTCGTCTCACACCTAGTCGTTATAGCTCAGATTCGCTCGTGTTCTCGTTTTCGTCTTGTGCGACAGACAGTTCGTGTACCGTTTCATTTAGTTAACGTGATGCTTGTCCTTATTGTTTTCGTAAAAATGATGGATGTACAGGCATTTCCGTCGCTGAACCAGAATATGGCTCATCCTTTGACCCATGTTAAAGCCTTCTGTGGTGCAAGACTATGCTTTCGTATTTTGATTGATGAATGTATAACTTTCTGTGTTATAAACGATAAATTATTAGCTCCAGCAAAAGTATTTGAAACAGGATTGCTGTTTTAGTGCTACTACCATATTGATTTTAGCCTGGGTATCGCGAGGTGGCATTCTGGGTACATTACTGTTGATGCAAATGAGGTGTTTAAGGCATGACCATTCTGTATTGAAATGAGGAAAATGTTAAAGTAGACGTTTAGCTTCGTATGAAAACCATTCTCTCAGCCATAGATATGCTAGTTGACCAGACCTTATTACTTTGCAGCAGTTCTCAACTCTCTTTGTGGTTTTTTGTATGAGACGATTAGTTGTCGTTCGATTGGACACGCGATCCCTGTTTACCTGACTGTGTAATTGGTATTTGTCTTCAAGTCTTGCGCATTGCTGGTATGGATTATCGTATCTGCGATAGAATAATGAAGGGCCTGATTACGTGACACTTTTTATCCCGATAGTTGGGATATCTCGGTACCCGGGTTATCTCGGCTTATCCTATGCTCATATGAAAATTGATATTACATGTGAAATTTTTGGCCCGGCACCCGAGGTGTCTCGATTCACCAACCCAAAATATCTTGGGTGCCGGGCTGAATAGTATGAAAGTTATGCATATAGTATCGATTACCGCGAGCCAGCTCTGCGGCCGGGATACTTGTAGGCAAAGTTCTGAGGAGAAATGCCAGTTATCAAAGGTTTCCATCTTGTATGAACCCTTCCAGCAGCAACAAGAACTGGCCTGCGCCTACGATGTGATTTTCTCAACATGAAAGCTTCCAGTTACTCAAGTATATTTGCTTAGAACGGTAAAAATTTCACATGTTTTGATAGAAAACCATAAAGATAGCTACAATAGTAAGTTGCAAGCAAAGTATTCCTAAAAAAGCATAAAGTAGATGTTGAAAGTTCTCGTTTTTGTTTGTGTTGTAAATTGGGCGAGCATAGGATAAGAAAAGACTAGATGTGAATTTATTCTTATTAATCAATCAAATGGAAGCTATTTACATTATTCTAAGATCACTTGTATCAAGTTCTACTCTGCTCAACTCAATTCTCAATTCCAGTACAATTCTATATTGCTAGCATATGCAACGCATGCATACTAAATAGGCATAGGTAATGGAAGCATAGGGTGAGCAAGCTGAGAAGGCGCAACGGAAGTGCCCGAGACAAGAGCCCAGTGCCCCTTTTTGTCCTCCTCTGCGGCCCTCCACAACAGCTTGATTAGGCGCCATTTTTATCATTTGAAACTCTTTTCGAAACAATTGAGTGCTTAATAATCTTCGCATGTAATACCGGGCTGTAAAGTTGCCCCGGCTACCGAGATATCCCGACTGCCGGGACAAACAGTGACACGTAAGCAGATCCTAAATGCAGAGATTATGAGACAAGCAGTCGAATGTTGATGAGAATGCTACCGGTGTTTCTCTAAATCCACTGAATTCACTGGACACAGAAAGAAGCATAAGAATTGAGTTAGATAATTTGAGGAGCACCTTTGCAGGTACAAGAAAGGGATTCTGTTTTGAGGGCACATTTACAGGTAAAAAAGGGGGATTCTGTTTTGAGGGCTACCTTTGTAGTGCAAAGGGGGGATTCTGTTTTGAAGGACACCATTACATGTACAAAAGGGATTCTGTTTTCAGATGCACTTTTGCAAGTAGAAAAGGGATTCTAGAAGCCGCAAAGAAACCGTTGACCTGACTGATTTAGTAAGTAGGGGTACTTGCCCCTGTATCTACTGATTACTACGTCCAGTATACATACCGGATAAACTTGTCGATATGTAATTTTATGATTTTTTCTCCTATTCTATTATCAGGCTTGTCAAGAAAGCGATCCGGCTTCAACCACGAACGTTGTGACACTGTGGTTTTAAATCAATCCCGGGTCTTTTCTGTAGCGAATTTGAAGAGTCTTTTTCCTTCCTGGTTCATTCGGATCCTTCCACTTTCCCATCTAGATTGTGTCGATATACCTGGGTGCGCTTATTGGATGCCCAGGCGGCTCGTAATCTCTATAGGTCTTCACTCTGCTGCAATTACTAATTTGCTTAGGCCCTAAAGGTAGTCCCGTATACTTTCGTACGTAGGGGAGTGCCTGTTAGAGACGACACTTATCCTGAGCCATCGGCATGTGAGGTAGGGTGGCCAGTTCCTTTCCTCGCCGCCTTTATTTCCCCAGTGTTCCCACTGGTTACCCATTTGCTGCTGGGTGGGCAGTGAGCGAGCGTTCAGTCATGGCATCGAGTCGGGCTCGAACCGTAGACCTTCCGCATGGGAGGCATACGCTCTAACCACTATGATACCTCCCTCGCTTAGGCCCTACCTTGCACCAATTATTGATTGTAACACCCCCTGTACTGCACACTAGTCCCCTTGTTTATCTATTGTTTTCGTGCGGACGTGCAACTCTTTATTTCTAGAAGGGTACTTGAGATATAGTGATGTTGACAGCAAAGTTAATCATTGAAAGCTTGTCTTTCAACTCTAGTTGCATCTCTTTGATGATGAGTGTTGGTGATGTTGAGTATAAAACCCGAGGAGAGCACGTGTGAAAACGGTTATATAATAAAATCAGGAGCGTTAACCATGATAATTTCCTTGTAGATATCATGAACGTGGGAGCAGTAAATGGTCGTGCTTAACCTTATAGACCACAAAGCAAACAGGAATTACGCAGGTGAGACTGTTTTCAATCGATTATTGTAGGTACATGTATACCCTTATCAGCGAGTTAGCATAGTGGTTCGAGCGCATGCCTCCCATGCGGAAGGTCTATGGTTCGAGTCCGACTCGATGCCATGACTGAACACTTGCTCACTCTTCACCCAGAAGCAAATGGGAACACTGGAGGGATAGAGGCGGCGAGGAAAGGAGCTGGTCACCCTACCTCACATGCCGATGGCTCAACATAAGTGTCCTCTCTAACAGGCACTCCCCTACGTACGAAAGTATACGGGACTGCCTTTACCTTTTACCTTTACGTATATCTTTGCTATCTCATGCTATGTCGTTATTCCCCACTTGAGCCCACGTGACTGCTCCAGGTCCACTCTCTATTTGTCCAGGTAGTTGGTCGCGCTGGTATTAGGAAATAACAAGTTACTCTCACTAGTTACAGTTATAGTCACTACTAAGCTACTGATTGATCCAGAAACCACAAGTTCGTCTAGTAGGCTCTTCGTCATGAAGCACCAGACTTTGGAAAAGAATTATTTCATAGGCTCTCTGATACTGAAAGTAGGGAGTTACGTAACGCCAGAACAGATCTTCATAATCCCCCTGTTAAGGATATCCTAGGGGCAAAAAAGCCTTGCCTCCAGGGGAGTATGCATTTGGAACAACCTTTCAAATGAAGCAAAAGCAAGTAGTTCGTTCTCGGCGTTTAAAGCAAAATTGAAACAAAAATTGACAGCATAATAAACCATTTTACTGGCTACATGATTTTCCAATTTTTTTATTTCGTATTTAGTTTCATGTATTCTGTTTTCTTTTCATTTTTGATGTAATTAATTTTCTTCGTTTAAGTAGGGTAAGTAGAGCAAAACATGGCAATTTTGTAAGCCAAAGGGGGGGCGGGGATTTTCCATACCCTGCACCTATTTAAGTACTGTCCTGATGCAGAATGTTACATGACTCTCCGGTCAAAACCACATAAATGAAGAGTCTTAATCGCATAAATATCACATTATAGTGTTTGACACACTTCCAAGGGTTTGAATGATTTTTACTATCTTTTAGTTATGAGATTGAATCTTCAAGAATTATTTTTGCAATATGGACCGCCGTTGCATTAGGAAATTTCTTGAAAAGAGATAGATGAAGTTCAAAATAAAATCATCAAAGAAATAGAACATTCTACTATAGCATAAGATATAAAAAATATCAATATGGTTTTGTTTATGAAAAAAATGGTTAGAAATGGGTCAAATAAAGTCCTGGAAGCGTAGTAGCATACGAAAATCTTCTATAAGTTGTATTTTATTCACCAAAAAAATTTAAGTCAAATAGCTAATTGCCTTTTCTACTAATTTCGACTTGATGCTTTCCATTTGTTTGTTTTTGGTGAAGTAAGAGGCCATCTTACCTCAAAAATGTGACATGTGGGAAGAAAACTAATTATATATCTGAAATCAGTGCAAAAATCCATCTAGAAAAGTATATTTAGATTTCAGATGATTAAAAAAAGTGAAAATTTGTCAACCAATGGAAGCTGATTGGTTGAATAGTTGATCGATTGATTCACTGATTGACTGGATCAGCGATTGCACAATTGCTTTACTGATCGGATCAATGATAGCTTGACTGATTATATAAGCGCCTGATTGACTAATTAGGAGATTACTCTCGGACAGTTCCCCCCCCCGGAGAGAATTCAGAGGCCCAGAGGACAGAAAGTTTTCAGTGTCTAAAGAGACTTTGGAAAATTACTGCTGGTTTACTTTATGAGACCCCCCAGACCTTACAGCATTGGGTGTTATGAGGCCCTCCTGCCCTCCCCTCCTGGCGGCGCTGGCTTTATAATTTGTTGTAGAGATAAGGCATCTGTATGATTGTTGAGCTTATATACTTGATGCAGAGATAAGATAAGCTTCATTATGAGTATCATTCGTAATTGGGATAAGAGAATTAAGTCTTGATAGATGATTTTGCTTAGTGTCAAATGACTGATGTTACTTAATGAGGTCCCAGACCTTTAAGCATTGGGTGTTATGAGACCCCTTAGACCTTGAGGCCCTGGGGGCAAATTGCCCCCTGCCCCCTCTTGATGGCCCTGTTGTTTGATCGTTCCTTCAATGATTCGTTGTCTGATTAGTGCTCGGAAATCACATCACTAGACGTATTCTCTGGTCAACAGGTGAATTTGTAAATAGCTTGATGTGTGTGTTTCTTCGCTCGTTTTGATTATTTAATAATTCAGCCCTTCTTTCAACAAATTCTCAAATCCCTGACTCCGACAGCCTTGGATATCATGTGGTATATTTCGTAAGTACAAGGCATTCAATCAGCACCCGCAGAGTCTTGGTGTCTCGATTACTAATTTTTACTTTCCCACCAAATCAAGCTTCGTCTCATGAATTCAATATTCGTCCTTTCATCCTTGAACGATTTCAATTATGAGAATAAACCAATCCCAAAGACAGTAAACAATTGTACCATTTATAATTTATTGCTTTACTTATTCAGTATTACGACAGGTTAATTTGAATATTGATTGGGACATTAAAATCTCAATAATCGGCTTCTTAACTGAAGTATTTATATTCAGCTATCGGTTGAAAGTAATTTGTGAATTGGAAAGTAAGTTGTCACCAGTTGCATGGAATGGAACTTGCGTAAGGAATGTTTTGGTTTGACGATTTAAAGACATTGTGAGTTAATTTTATTTTCAAATAGTGAACTGTTTTGATAGATGTAATCACAGTTAGCTCACCCTGTGTAGATCACATGGCTTTGTCCTTCTTCTGAATATTTCAAGATGAGCTCTTGAGTTCGATGCACCACCTATGTCTGTTTTGCTCCAGGTTTGAACCGATGCGAGGTGCTCCCTTGCACGCCGAAGGACCTCAGGGACAAAAGAGAAAGATGAACCCCTTGCCAGCGAAGCGAGCAGAAAATTTTCAGGGTCTAGAAATCAGCAATGGAAAATTGCTGCTGGTTGACTTTTAGAGGCCCCCATACCTTGAAGCATTGGGTGTTATGAGGCCTCTTAGACCTTGTGCCCCTGGGGAAATTTGCCCTCTGTCCCCCCTCGCAGCGGCCTTGCTCTCTTGCATAACACTTGCAACATGTTGTATTTCCTCGTCAGTGATACGTTGGATCCTCGGCTTGATTAATGAGCTATTCGCGTGACATTTACCTACCCTGTATTATGGTTGTCTACATTATTTTGCCGGCGGATAGGGAAATATTCAACCGTGGGAATAGAGCGCGCAAGAGACTTAGCTCTTTTTACTCTCTTAGTTTGTTCAATCTTTGTCTTGTTTTGCCTCATTTATGTCTTATTCCATTTTAAATAGTTGATGGATTTGTATCTTCAGTGATAGGGTTCCACCATTGGCAATACCTCGGTATATTGTTCGTCTGTAAGTTATTGTATTACTGTCTTCAGCAAACGTCAGGGGCGTTCCTACCGGACAGATGACAAAGCCAGCGAATAACGGCCTGAAAACTATTGCATTGTACAGCACGAGCACGTCCTGCTTGGTTATTGCTTCATATTTTGGGGCTCACTTTCGAAATGTGAACTTTTTTGCTGGATTTTTGCATTTCACCTTAAGATGTGTTTTAATTTATGGGGTGTGGAATGCTGTTCACCTTAATAGGTCTCATCAATATCAATGAAGCATTTACAGCAGCGCTTCCCCCATTCGTTTTCACCGCCGCACCCCCTGAGACTGACGAGGGCAATCTCGCACCCCCTTGTTTTGAATGAAACAAAAAAGGCCTAAAAACATAATGAAAAGCGAACATTCAGTCGCCTGATGTTTTCTGAATATATATGCATGTAATTTATTGAAAGGGCATTTAAAGAACAGTCTGACGTTTTTCACACTGCGGCAACATAAATATCTTGATAGTCTTTGCTACGAAAAAATATATTTACTTCGTCTTTCACGATTGAATTTGTCTATTAGACTGTACTGGATTAGGAATGGCCAATTGTTCACCACTTTTATCCAAACGTAGCCGTTTTCACTAAAAATGCAATCGTGCGAATGAGATCTAAGTATGCACAAGCTATTGAAACCAAAGCTCAGCATATTTATTACTTGCAGTCTTGTTTGCTTCGTTTTGTATTCCTGTTTACCTGCTAAGCTCTTTGAGAACATACGAACTAGTTATCAAGAGACAGTTCGCTCTTCTCGTATATATGCCAAGCATCGAACCAGACCTGTTGACTATGCAAATATCTCTGCGCTGCCAATCGATGATAGCTTGAACTCCTACAGAAATCATTGTTATACCTCCCACTTTGAGTTGTGTGGAATACCGAAAATGATATACGCAACCATGGGTTTACTAGGGGGCGTGGGGGCTTCAAGCCTCCCAAAAAATATATGAAATTATAAGAATGTTCGTCATCCTGTAGGGAATTTAGCATTCCATTATTCATAGTTTCTTCCATGACCTTTTTGTTTTTTTTGCATAGTAGTTGGTCAAATAATTTTTGAAAAACCCTAACAGCCCATAAGTTATTTTCTAAGCCCTTTCTGGTCATACGTCATACTCAGATTCAGTAGGCCCGTTGGTAAGTTCGGTCGTGGATGCTTATATGTGATGCGTGACATCTATTTTATTACAGCACATGTTGCATTTCATTAAAAAATTATAAATATCTGGGGGTGTGTGCAGTATTAATCAAATATTGGTTATAAATGTAGACACTTAGGACACATGTCAGAAAGAACAGTTATTAGACAACTAGTGTTGAAGCATTGCAGTTCGACTATGGAAAGGAAAATCTATGAATAAACAGTTGCTTGATTTGACCAGGGTTGTCTCAAGATGGAATAGAGGGGGAGATAAAGCTCACCCATCAGAGGACGCTAGCTCCTTGTGTGAAAAATACTTGAAATACTGGAATTAGTATCCTATGGAATGGATATTAGGAGTCAGGGACACCGGAGCACGGAGGCGAAAGGGGGGCAGCGCACCCCCTGCCCTCAAAGAGCGGGTGCAGAAGGGGGCAAAAGTGCCCTTCTTTTGCTGTCTACTGATTTAATTTTTTCACATTTTCTTCTTACATTCGTCCTTCTCTCAGGTTCGATCTCTTTTATCCCCAGGATTTCATGACTTGCCACGAAATGGAATAATTGTTGGGAGCATATGTTTGTGAAACGTAACCATTAAGTTAAAATTTTGACGTCATCCCTGTCCGTAGCATAGCCCCGTATCAATTAGATAATAGCGCAACAATCAAAGTGCCCTCCCCCCTTATATACGTTACGTAACAACTGAGTGAACCCTTATTAAACTGTTAATGTATTATCACCCTAGATATTTTAGATTTGCCCTGTAACTCCAGTTTATATGCAACATCCCACAAGATTTAGGCCTCATTCTGGACATTCAGAATCCCATTATGTTTGTTTATTCCATTGCAGCAAAGGATGACGGGTAATCGTGTCAAGCGTGAAGGATGACATGGATCAAGAGTTTCTACCTCAGGGCATTGACAATCTTGCTACACATGACTATAATTCTATCAGGTATGTACCTCAATTTACAGCGAGTTTATACCCCCAGGATGTCATACTGCAGCCAGTGCTTCAGATGGTTTTGAGCCATCCTAAAAAGTCCCTACCCTCACACAAAGTATGCTAGCAGAGTTGAACTTTACGATGTCACAACACATTGTCTTAGTGAGGAAAGACACAAAAGTCTGACTTTTGCATTTTTGAATGGGTGAAACATAAACCAGGCTGGAGGGAATTTTGTTGAAAGCAAGGGAATTTTTCGGAAATCCAACCAGACAATAGTAGAAGCTAAATCATGTCAGAAGCAAGCCATGAAGACCACATGGCTTTAGTTACAGGACTATTGAACAGGGGGCACGTGCCGCCCCTTTTCATAAAGTTTTTGGTAAAGTACCCTATTAACCCATTATAGTCTTACCCCTTTTGTTTGTTTGTTATGGTACCCTTGATTGTGTGTCCCATCCAACTTTCGAATGCCTCCTAAGCCCCTTTATTGCAAAACGATGTTCCAAAAGGCCTCTATTGATAGTTGTTATAACCCCATATGTGACAGAGTTGTTGTCAGTTGCCTAACCGGTGGTCTAAGGTTTAGGACCACTTCTAAGGTCTCCCAAGCTTTTAACATCCTGAAGGGGCCCCCGCAGAGGTTTCGAAGAAATAATTGTTTTGTATTTTTTTTTGTAATTCAAGTGTCTAGGCCGAGATGGCCCTTAACTGCATACAGCTCTAACGCGAATTACAAACTATTATTAACAACTACACAACAGTAACAAACAATTATTTCAAAAGAAGTAGAACTAAATATAAGCAAAAGCTATGAATACTACTTTACGAATACTAGCATTCATAGCGTTACTTTATGAATACTTTACAAAGCTATTAGTACTACGAAAAGAGCACGCTAAAATTTTTTGTAGAATGTACGACCTTCGAATGCTGTTTTTCAGATTTATGAGTGAAGGAAATACTGTTTGAGGTTTGCTGACATCGTTGCTCTGAAGACTACTGATTCTTATTGCCATTTCTTATCACGGTAAAGAAAGGAAAATGGGGAAATGGGGAACAGAAGCAAAGCCCCCTGAAAATTCTTGGAATAAAGCCTTTTCCATGTTAGGAAAACGCCCTTTTTGAATAGAGAGGGCATTACAAAAAGGGCACTTTTTGTTCTTTTACTGAAAAGGGCAGAGATCTGGCCCCCCAGGACCCCCCTAGTTGCACGCCTGATATGGAGCGAACATTAAGGTGGGGGTTCAACCTTACCGAATCCCTAGTGGCCCGAGTGTATCTGTTACCCCACTGATGGTTGTTAAATGTTTTCTGTTATTGCACTTCAGAACATGTCCTGTGTTGTGTTTTTGTAACCCAGCGATATGACATGTATTGCCAGGTTTTAATTTCGTTTCACCTATTTGTTCAAGGTTGGGTTTGTTGAATAATCAATTAGATCCAATCACGAGCAATATAGAAATACAGCATTTGACTTCACGTTAATTCAAAGCACTCAGTTCTGGGACGAATCTTTAGTTATATCAGACAATAAGTTACTGTTCTTTTATTTTGCCGCTATCAAGCGTTTTAATTAATCTCTCAAGAATTTGCTATCTGATTTCCACAGTTTCAGTATCTTTTCATTATATTGTGGAATGTTGTAGACAGTTGGTCATCGTAGAATGTAAAGCCAGGTGCACTTCCATTTGTTTTTCAGCTCTATATTGCAGTTCGATTTAAGTAGGGGCTACCAACCTAACAGCCATGACACTGATTTACAAGGGGCTCTCTATTGAACTACGTGCAATTCATAGAATCTAGTAAACACGTACGAATGCTAGACTCCCTGAAACTTTAATTGTTGAAAATTCATTGTTTTCGAGCAAACTTGAGTATTCTTATATTTATTCTATGTTTATGCTTTCTATATTTCGCCATCGTTCATTATACGTCATTTTTTTATTTTTCTCAATCTTAATTTTGTCCTTTTTATTAAGATATGGTAAGGAAGTTATATTAAATATGAAGTGAAGCAGTATCTAATAGATTAAGTAAATACGAATTGTCTTTGTGTTTGGTTTTTTAGTTTGTTTGCTTTTTGTTTTTTAATTTGTTGTTTATTTTGTAGATGAGACAGGCCAATCAAAGCCCATAATACGCCAACCTCCAAATGACGTTATTGTCCGGACAGAGAATATTACAATCCCGTGCCTAGTTGGTGGGAGTCCGCCATTGACTATTGAATGGCAAAAAAATGGTATAACATTGGACTTGAGGAAATTAGACTATTTACAACTATTATCCGAAGGACCGTTAATTATAATTAAAGCCCAGAGATCGAGAGATTATGGACGGTACAGGTGTGTTGTCAGTAATTCTGTTGGAAAAGTTATGAGTGAGGAGGCAGAAGTAATATTTCCATGTAAGTAAATGCTTTCATTTCATGCTTTTTATGCCCCGTTAATTGCTTGCGATTTATCGATAGTAGGTAAATCACAGAAACTATAGTCTTATTTTTGCAAATCCTTGTAGTTTCGCACTCTAGGCCTGTGTACTTTTTGATATTTTCCCAAGTGACTTATGAATTAATGAGTGTATGAAGGAAGGAAGCAAGGAATGAATGGAAGAATGAATGAATGAGTGAATGAATGAAAGAATAATGAATGAATGAATGAATGAATGAATGAATGAATGAATGAATGAATGAATGAATGAATGAATGAAGGAATGATCAAATGATCAAACATCTTAAAGTGTTAACAGAATATTGAAGACCCGTATAAAACAACAGATAGCCTGAAAATAGCAAGCATTAGTCCTAATGTTATGGAAGAAACAATCAGATGAAAAGCTAGGAAGTAGTTTCATTGATTCTCCCTCCTCCCATCTTAAATGATTTGCATGGAACTATAAATGTCAGTTGTGATGTGGGCCTTCCTTCACAACAAATAGTGTTGCCACAGTTGTTGCACTTTTTGTGCTGTTTGAGAAGTTCGATTTTCGCCATGTGTATATATATATATGTATATA
Organism: Cassiopea xamachana; assembly: GCA_900291935.2. Lineage (NCBI taxonomy): Eukaryota > Metazoa > Cnidaria > Scyphozoa > Rhizostomeae > Cassiopeidae > Cassiopea > Cassiopea xamachana. Next base: position 1,408,959 of record OLMO02000003.1, on the reverse strand, counting down.
TATATATATATATATATATATATATATATATATATATATATATATATATATATATATATATATATATATATATACATACATCTGTATCTATATGAAATCACCACAAAATTCAGATATGCAGCTTAGCTACATTCATCTTATAGATATGGACTCGTTCTCCATGCCCACAACTGAGATAACAGTGAATGAAGGTGACCGCGCCCTCATTCAATGCCATGCACCGAGCTCATTTCCAGATAGGCATATTTATTGGGAAAAACAGAGCACCGAAAAGGGCACTCGTTCCAGCACATTGCAGTCACAAGAAGGCATTCACTATGCAGCGAACACGGAGGGGAACCTTTATTTCTCATATACAAAGTCGTCTGATCAAGGAGAATATTATTGCAATGTTGAAAACTTCCATCTTGAACAATCCAAGCGGCGAACTGTAGAACTCGTTGTAAATCCAGGTAAACGACGTCAGAGCTTTGTTCATCCTTATTTTATTGGTTTGTCTAAGTAGTTTTTGAAACTCAAAAATTTATGTTTTGTCTTTACCATAGTTATACCATGGTCAAGGCAAATACTATATACTTTTGTCTTATAGTTAGCACAAACATTAACTCATCTTTCTTTGGTTAACCTATCATTCAGATCTGAAATCAGATGGTTTTTTCTCACAACAGAACCAATGCGCGTTGAGACTTCTATATATGTATATGTATATATATATATATATATATATATATATATATATATATATATATATATATATATATATATATATATATATATATATATATATATATATATATATATATTTATATTAATATTCTGGATTATCCTTCTGTTCTAAAGTGCGTAATGTCATTAGACAGAGCTAGCTATAGCTATAAATTTTGGAACAAGACTTAAGTTGTTACTCGGAAATTCACGCTTGATTCGATCATCAGACAACACTAATATGTGTGTGTGTGTGTGTGT
>OLMO02000003.1:1382812-1396275 GCA_900291935.2 Cassiopea xamachana | reverse complement strand
ACCAATGCATTGTTAGAAACAGTTTAAATTCAGCATCCAAATCTGCAGAATTGTTTGTCAGAGGTATGTGTTTTACAGTATTTTTTTCTATTTAACTAATAAATGCTTTTATTTTCTTCAATTTTCAATTATTTCAATGCTAAAAAGGGGTGACAACATGTTCCACCCAAAGAATGAACGAAGTCGCCTGGTCCCTACTATAGATAACAGTTTCAATTCTAGAGAACTTTACACCAGAAATGAAAGAGAAACCTTGACTACTTTAGTGGTACCAAATAACGCAAAATAAGTCTTCATTTTCCATTAAATTCCATTTAAAATGTTTAGGGAGGGCATCCCTTCAGCAAAAACTGGTTATCAAAGGGCCCTCTTTTTGCATAAAAAATAGTAGGGAATCTTAGAATCCTATTTACAATTAATATTTGAAGAGAAACTAAGAATAAGTTAAATGCATAAATATGAAAGGTAAATACATAAATAATTAAAAGAAAGAAAGTAATTTGCCCATAAAGCAAACTGTACATAATCTATAAAGAGTTTTTAAGGTTGGTTTTGGTCAGTACCGATTTTATCTCTGTTGGGGGGCTGTTCCATAATTTTGCTTCCCGGAACGAGAACCTTTTTTGGCTATTGGCCGAATTTTGTTTTGGGATTTGAATGTCAGTAGCAATGTTACGAAGCTCGTACGAAGGATTTTCGATACATCGAATAAACAAGTCATGGAGGTAATTAATATGGAGCATTTTAATATTGTTTATGTGTTAGATATTACAATTTAGTGGCTTAATAGTAGCAGCTATTAAGGGGGTACGGGGGCACAGTACTCCCCAGGTGCCATCGAGTCGGCAAATTCTCGGCAAAGTAGTGAAACCAAGAGCCAGATACACGATTTTTAATTAGAAAATCACTTTTTGCTTGATCCTCTATTTTCTTGTACACCTTTTCTTATGCAAACGTGTAATCGACAAATTTTCCCAAGTATTTGTCAAGTGCATATGTTTCTTCCAAAATACTCGGCAATTTCAGCCCCTTGGCCCCCCTGAATATTCTTGAAAAACGACCACTGTACCAGATCTCAGGTTTTATAGCTCAGTTTGTATTTCAGTAGGTTCATACCTATAGTGAGTTTATTAATACCAATAATTATTAATACACATAAGCACTTAAATTTTTTTAAAAAGTTTTTATGTTTGTTAATAGTTTAGTTTAATAGACTCACTATAGGTATGAAACTACCGAAATACAATTTGGTCTTCATTGATTTATTTTCAAATTCTCTTTCAAACAAAAAAATCAGAATCAAATCAAATTTCAAATGTTTATAGAGGATACAAATTTCAGCCTCATGGCTGCTTTACAAGCTGTCCTGTTCTGGAAATAATTAATAAGCTTCTAAGATCTAAAACAAATCGAAATGAAGTATCAAATATCAAATGAAACATTTAAAACATTTAATGAAGCATTATTTATTTATTTATTTATTTATTTATTTATTTATTTATTGAAAAAACTTTATTTATTTAAAACTTATTTATACGGGTTAGCAATTTAGTAGCCTGGTTTACAATTGGCCCTGTGAAAAGAAACCTAATTACAATATAAGATATCTAGAAGAATATGATCTACATGCGTATAGATACTTACAACTGCAATTAAAAATAAACTCAAAGAAGACACAGCTCACCCATGCTATTAATCTTGGAATCTTTCAAAGATGACTTGAAGCAATGAATAAAGGGCGCTAGTTTTGTTCTTAAATCAATATTGTTTCACTCTTTTGCTCCTCAAAAAGCAAAAGCTTTTTGACCATATGATGTTTTCAAACGGGGTACTAGTAGATCAGTCGCAGAAGCCCGAAGTTCATGTGTGTGACGATCAGAAAGTTTAGAAATGCAACTGCTAAGATAGTTGGGGGCTAGCTTGTTCAAACATTTATTTGTCGGTGTCAAACAATGGACGGCCCCTTACAAACCAGCTTAGCTGAATGGGCCACCGTCTGTAAAACATTGAAATGATGATGATGATGATAATGATGATGATGATGATGATGATGACGACGACGATGATGATGATGATGATGATGATGATGATGATGATGATGATGATGATGATGATGATGATGATGATGATGATGATGATGATTTGTTATAACCGATATTATCATGACATGATGACATCCAGTTATCTTATATGTTCTCAGATATGTTTATTTATTATTGATTTCATTTCAGACTTGTAAATGTTAGGCATTTATATTTACAGTCATAATTCATAAAGATAAGGAATTCAAACACATTCTATATTTGATTTTTCGATTTCAGCCAAAGTCGCAATTACCAGACCGCCGCAGGCAACAACGGCGAAAGTTGGTACTAGCGTTAATTTAACATGTGGCGTAGAGACTGCCAGCGTTCTTGAGGTGCACTTTCGATGGAAACGAAACTTTACGCCGTTGATCGAAAACAGTCGCATTTATACAGTCAAAAGAGGAACTCGTACATCTGTATTGCATATAGATAACTTAAAGATGACCGATATTGGGATGTACACGTGTAGCGCAGTGACTACGGGCAGCGTAGGATCGAGAGACACAGCCGAAGCTTATCTTACTGTAGTTGGTGAGTTCTACTTGTATGTTGATTTTTTTGCATAATTCTATCCGTGCAAGCAGGATTGCATTTGCTCAGAGTTCCACCCAGGCCTAAGCAAAGATCCCGATTTGCTCTTGCTACAGTTAGTTGATAAAAGAGGTATTTCGTACGTTTTTCTGACTCGCTCCTCTTTAAAAAGATTCTTGTGCTCATAGCTAAGGCCCATTTTCATGGTAAATGACTTTCATTCTGAAAAATATTTGTCATAGCAGCAAGGAGTAGATTTTGTCGGACATTACCTCCTTGAAAGTGAGTAGAATTATTCTGCTGAGCCATGAATTTTGTGAGTCACTTTTTTGCAATTCAAGATTTTGTCCAAGTCACTGCAAGAAATTTTAAAGAAAATTGTGACGATAACGCAATTTGAATAAGGTCATATTCAGCTGGAAACTTCATTGGGAAGTAAACTACTACTGCGTTCGATATTTGGTGCTACACAAAGAACATTTTTGTGAACATTTTATTGACTATCTTACCATGTAACTTATCATTCCTTTTGCAATATGACTTTACTGCATTCATTGTTGGCCATTTTGAGGAACCGTGCAATTGCAATCCTGAAGAGCACAGCGATATTGCATATTGTCTTTATGCTATCGAATTAACCCTTTCAGTAAACGAACGCAATTCATCTTGAATCAAGTAGCTATGTCATAGGGATTGTGACAAGAGAATTGGGAGGTTTTGCTATTGTGAATCCTGAAAAGGGTCAGCTTTTTAGTGCTTAAGAGATGTATTACACGTTTTTTTTATAAGAAAAAAGTTTATAAGCAAATGAGGCTCAAATCGTCAAAATCGTAAGAAAGTCAGGAGGCTCAAATTCCTAAATGAAGTGTTTTTATAGGGCAAAAATCGGTAATTTCGTCGTTATTGCATTCAAAATGTTAAAGATGGAATTCAAATTCAAGTATACAATAGTATTAATCAAAATGTAAACCGCTCTAGCCAGTTTATTTCAGCAAAAGTTAAGAAAAATTTAAGAAAATTGAGGCTCAGGCAAAATAATGATTTTCTTATAAAAAAAACGTGTATTGCAACTTGGCACTAAGGGATTAGTCATTATTTATCATTAAAATGTTGGGTGAAAAAAATTTTTGGGTAGGCAAAAGTTGGGTAGCAAGAAATTAGACAAGGCAAAAGGGTGGGTAAAAATTTCGTATGTTGCTTTAAAATCCTTGCCAAAAACATTTCCTTTGTCAGATTTTTCTCCTTTGAAGCCATGACAATTATTAAAATGCTTCTCAGAGGTTTGGGTAAGCGGAATTTTGTCCTTTTTAAATGGTTGGGTATTGAATTTATGAATATTGAACAAACATGGGTAGGAAAAATTTGCAATTATAACCCGCCTTTCTTCAGTGTCCCCCCTGTACAAATAATGGTCCTTCTCTCAACAAGGTGCCTTCTAATTTATTTTGCAATCATAACCCGCGCATCTTAGGTACCATCTCCTTTTATAAATAATGACCCGTCCCTTTAGATGAAAACAACATTTAGGATGCTTTTGCATTGGTGGAGAATACTCATTGAAGAAAATTTTAATTCTGGTCCTACGATCTGTGGATACCTCCCTGATAGGAGAAATTGTCAAAAATATTATATTTGTAATTTACTAGTAATTATTTAATAGTATTTGTTTATTAAGTAATTTTGTGCAAAGATGAGCTTATGCAATGTTAAAATACACGTTTTTTATTTATAAGTTAGTGGTTTGTAAAAAAGTATTGCGCGACTGCTCAAAAAGTTAAGAAAGTTCAGTACTGGATTTCTGAAATTTAAGGAAATTTATAAGTGTATAAATGTTAAAAATACGATTTATCTGTGTACAAAATGCTATGGGTGTTATATTGGCTTCCCTCTGACAGTTTTAATGTTTTTTTCTAAGATTTATCGTAGTTTCACTTGCACATTGAGCTTTTTCACTTTCGTTTAATGTGTATGCAAATATTAGAACTCAAAAAATTTTTGCTAAGAAAATGTTTAGAAAGTTTTCATACTGGAATCGTGAAAATTTTCGGTGCTGGACTATAAAAATCTTTCTTATAAAATAAGAAGCGTGTATATTGCTTTGTCAAACATCTTACGTCTGGTACACACATCATATCTACAGGTTTGTATATTTAACTTTATTTCCATTATTTTTTGTAAAAATTTTTCTATATTTCGTCACACAAGAAGCATTCATTATAGCATTAGGGCTGAAGACGATAACATGTGAAATCTAAGAACTAAAACGTGAAAAACACGAGAGGAGATATTTGATCAGGTGTTTTGAACAGAACACAAGTGAATATATACTTAGCTGGGTAAAACAGCTGTTTTTATGATTTGGCATTACCACATGTTCTAGTGATTGGAATGCTTCTTGTCTATCATACCCTACCCCTTTTAGCCATGTCTGTCAGATGGGCACGCCCCTTTCTTCAGATATTACGAGGAACTAGTAGACGAAGTCACGCTTCACTTTCGAAGCAGATGGCATTCGAGACTTTTTCTCATTGCGACTGTTTCAAAAATATGACGAGACTACGGCCTAATTTGAAAAAGATACCTAAATCACTGGTGAATTTCGCGTTACTGTTGATTTTTCAAACTGTTGCCTACCTGCGTTTGTTGGCGCTTAAGAAATTTAGCGACAAGATACACACGGCCTCCGCGTGATCCTATGGCAAGTTCTGTCACTAGAAACAAACTCCAGTCACATGGGATGAATGCACGGAAGACATAGGAGGTATTGTTAAGTGTAGCACAGGCTCCATTCGTACTCGCTGCTGCCTATAGGATTCCTTGTTCATTGTAACAATGACGTCATGAGACCTTAAAAGCGTGGCATGGATGGTGCATCGTCACTGTTTCAAGACTGTATTTTGAAGACACCAGGGTTGTATACTGATGAAAATTACTCCTTCGGATCAAGGTTAATTTCTTCCACCTTAAATAAAGTTGTATTTCAAACAGATATCGTCTAAAATCGTATTACACTTTAGCAAAATACTTGAAGATATTAGAGGTGGCATTGGGAGATGAAATTCCCTGTTCTTTAGAGGGCACACTCAGTTCATTGGCCCTCTAAGTATCTCCATTACTGCAAGTATTTGTCATTATCGACCACATGCAAGGCTCTGTTTGTAATCTGAACTTCTAAAAGCCAATTTTGTAATGCGGTGCGCATAATGGAATCTCTTAAAGCAGGCCTAAGTCTTCTTAGACTTGAGGCTAATACCTTTAAGTGATATTTCCAAAAGATCTATGTTGATGTAAGAATTTTAATCCAAATATTTTATCCAGCAAGATAAATATGTTATATGATCCTCTTAAAGGATAACTTGAAATTTATTGTCCTTTTCGGCACATAAAGTTTAGCTAATGCAGCTTCAGGTGTACAGAATTAATAGAATTTTACATTTTAGATCTTTCACTGGGTAATTCCATCCCTGCATTAGTTAGCCTTGAGCATTAAATGTGTAATTTACACCACACGAACTACAATTAGAATTCGTTGTTCTATCGAATAGATATGTCAAATAGAGTCCCCCTTAGTGCGTTTCAGAAAATATCTCTCCAGTGTTTTTCTTATGATCTGGAGGATTCTATGCAAGACTGTTTAATGGGTCGGTACTATTTTATGCAAGACTGTTGAATGAGTCGGTACTGTTGTATGCAAGACTGTTGAATGAGTCGGTACTATTGTATGCAAGACTGTTGAGTGAGTCAGTACAATTGCATGCAAGACTGTTGGATGAGTCGGTACTATTGTATGCAAGGCTGTTGAATGGCCGGGCGTTATTGTGTGCAAGACTGTTGAATGAGTCGGTACTATCGTATGCAATTTATAATTGAAATGTCGTTTTCAGGTGCGGTCTCTTCCAAATTACGGGCATCAAAGGCAGAATTAACTCCGAGAGAGAGATGCTTCACAGAGAGCTGTTTTAAAATCTGTCTTCAAATCATTACTCAATTCACAACATGTTATTTTTGGTTCGGCGAGGTGATTTTACGTCCCTGTCATTGAACCAGAGCTACTCCATTCTATTACTCTCTCTAAATCTTTTATATACTCTACCATAATTTACTCTATGAGGAATTTGGAAGGTTTCACTTGGAAAATTCTACTCATTATTAATACACGCCTAGCTACCTTCGTACTCTACCAATTCTTTCAATGCAAAAGTTACTTATGCGGATGCTAATACCATTTACGTCATGTAATACCTGAGAACAAAACGTTATTCTGTGTCTCTAACTACCTGCAACGCTTCGCCTGTAGCGCACAATACAAAATACAAATTACAAACTGATCTGGTCCTCCCAGCCTTTCTCAAGTACTGAGAGTCCAAGCCTAAACTCAGCAACAATGGTGCCTACGCGAATACAGGTTCAAGTGCTTTCTAAAGCCACATGAAATCTAGCTTGTACGCCCTACGTTAGTGTCTAACTTATGCAAATATTATACACAATTTAGCTTAAAATTACCAGTATTACAGCAAGACTCTTGAATAGCTAGGTATAATTGTTTGCAAGATTGTTGAATGGGCTGGCACTTCTGTATGCAAGACTGTTGAATGGATCGGTACTATCGTCTGCAAGACTGTTGAATGGACGCGCACTTTACATTTTGAAAGTTGACAGATTCCAGTAGCCGCTCAGATAAGCACGTTAAACCTATTTGTTGGCTGAAGGACCGAGTTGTGTCAGGGGTAGAGGAGCAAAATTATCACCTATAACTCACTTTTTTTCTTCAGCTGAGTGATTGCGATGCAAGAAATTTGTAGGAATCTTTTCTTGGCTGTTCTGCTTGATTGATTTGTTGCATCTCTTTTATGCCCACAAGCAACTCCACAGTAGTCTAATCTTTGTGAATTGTTTTTGGGGATTTTCTCATTCCATCGACTTGAATAGGCAGAAATCTAAGCAGCACTCATGAAGAGAAGCCAGGTATAACTCTAACTGAGTTTCAATGTGATTTGTGAATTTTGCAGTTTGTCGATACAGATTTCGACCAATCTCTCATGTTTTTTCTATTGCTTTATGAGGAAGAAATTCCTAGTACCTTCTCTTTACTCAAGAGAGTGAGAATTTTTATTCCTTCTCCCCGTTTAATTTAGCTTCCTTGCAACTCTACAAAGTTTCCAAACTTTTTTCTCCACGTTTAAGGTGGAAGACCAGTACTTCATTTTCTCTTATATGAAATCTACTACCTTAACTGTTTCAAAGACAGCAAAGGAACGTGCAGCACATTGCCCAGCCTCCCCATCAGATTCAACTTCGAGTTCATCGCTTACCCCCGCGTCTTTCCTTGCGAACTATCCTTCCATTAGCCAGACTATCACTCCAACACGTACGTATCCTTCCACACTTTGTTTTCAAATCTCATTCCGATTTTACCTTCCATGTTTAGCTTCCAAGGTGTCCTTAACTGCCCAACCCAGTCCCTGAGGTCTCTAGAAACAGCCAGGAAGCCAGGGGGTGGCATAGAGGTGCAATGCGATCTTGTACGCTCTTGCCCGCCCATAGCTTTGAATATTGATCATTTGGTATCTTGAAATTATCTTTTCTATGTCAAAGATTATCGATTGAAGTTTTCTAATGATGTTTACAAAGAGACATTCTCCGGCATTGTAGAGAATGTAATTGTGAAAAGTTTTTTGGTGTCAAGCCCCCAGACCCCCTTTGCTTTCTCTATGGTACTAGAAAAGACAGTGGTAACATTATAGCCAACGTAGAAGGCGTGGTGATCAAAAGATTTCTGACCGGAGCCCCCAATATCTAGTGTTTTGGGTCGCTGGTCTTGCGACTCCAGCGAGCAAGTGTGAACCAGGTTGGTGGGAAGCGTTTTCTTCAAGACGTGCAATTTAGAAAGATTTATTGCTATAATTCTAGCACCAGTTTTTCCTGTAATTATGATTTAAATTACTCTCTTTAGCAAACAATCTAGGCCACTTCGATATCCGTTGGTTTTCAATGCCACTATAAATGCGACGACCACGCAGTGGCTTGGTTAGTCTCCTTATCATTATTCCTGATTTCTGCTAATGATGTATCTATGATTCCTGCCCTCATACTGGAGCGCGAACTCAATGTACGAAGTACATCACTCAATCCAAAAGCAAACAAAAAGCAAGGGACGTTAATAGATCGTTGTATAGTCTTGTATCCCTGAATACTGCTGGCCTGCAGGTAGGGGTCATCATACAGAGGTGAGGTTGTAATTAATCTACCATTCGATTGGACCTGTACAGCAAGTCAGTCAAAATCTTTAGTAATCGATGGAGGACAGATTAGCTTGGATTTGTAATAACTCAACTAGCAGATGCACAAGTTGTCCTTTTATCTTTGTTTACAATCATATCTCAACATCCTGCTTCAAAACTAAATACCAAACAATCATATCCGTTAACTGTCATGCTAGTAGAAAAAATCCTTGCTGAGACCTTTAAATTTGGATTTATCTCGTTAGTCCACCCGTCTGTGCCCTAACAAAATCCATTGTTATAAATAGCTAATTAAAACTTTCTGATGCAACCCGTGGGATTTTCCGCATTGTGCTAAATAGCTGGAGACACTATTTTCTATTATCCTGTCAAATTTTAGCGAATTCAGCCCACATGAACAGCGAATTAATTCCAATTAATTTCTTATTAGGACGCATTCTCTGCGGACTTGCAATAAATGCACTGTCTGATTAACTGATCAGCTTTTAATCTTCAAATTCCATCGTATACCTCGTACATTTAATTGAATGCGTAATTTAGGCCTCTTAAGGTCTTAACTTCTTATCAGTAAGGTACCAATAGCGACTTATCTCCCCTTCCTTGGAAGACATCAAGGTTTATATCCAATCTCCTGCGACACAGTGGACGCGACTTGTCTTGTTTCATCCCAAACATGCGGCATCCGTTGCCATTGTTGGTTCGCTTATCCTTTTATTTGGCTTTTTCTCTTGTGCACACACCGAAAGACTTCATGATACTATTCTTGGCTTTCCCTACGATGCCAGACGCCATTTTGAATGTGCCTCCTATGACGTATGTCCTCTTCGACACTTGTTCCAAGCCGATTGAGACCTACATGTTTGTTTCTGCTATTACCCTTGACTGGAATATCATTTCTTGCATCTTATATCTGTCTTTACTACTATCTAAATTCACAACACTGTGATTTGAAATTACATAGCTTGACATACTTGTAAGGGTACATTCACAGACCCCCTGTCCCTCATTTTCTCATACCCTGTATTCAGGGCTGCCTCCACGTTTTTAGTTCAAACACAAGCTTAGGCTACATTTGGTCATTTTCATGAGTGCGTTTCAATATCGCAGTTCTCTCTAGGTCAGAAATTCATTTCGGAGCATAAGAGAAGCCACTCTTCTTCGTCAAGTTCTACATCTGACCTTGTTCCTAAATCATGAAAAAGAGTATTGTGTATTCACATGATCTGAGATTTCTGTGAGCCAATTTCAAAAATAAAAGCTGCCTAAATTAAATATTTCTGATCGCAGAGTTATGCTTCGTTCGCCTTCCAATAATACACCGCTATAACGCGGCTAACCCTCTAATCCTATATCGTTAATGTATCTTTTATGCCTTGTTCCAGAGTACGTAAGGACTTGCACGTGATCGCAATTGTTAGTTGTATCGTCTATAGCAGATATTGCTCGCTGGATTGACTCAATCTGAACTCAATCTTAGATTTCTGCCGTTATACTCGCAGCTGTTTTTCGATTGCACGGCTGGGGCAGCGCTTTATGGTTTGATCATCGCAACAGGTGGATGCGTTGATGATTATTGTCTTAGTGCAGGATTCCTCGCAGATTTAGGATGTTAGATTCATTTCAGAGAAAAGACAGGAAGACTCAAGTACTTTTTTGGGAAGGTGTAATAGATGTGGAGATGCTTCATGTGGACATAAGTTCAGGCGTTCTGTGTCCGGATTAAAAAAGTACTTTCAGAGTCCGATTGTACTTTTGTAAGACAAACAAGGGCCGACTAAGCTTTTGGATGTTGATTTAATCCAGCAATATCCTCTGCTGTTTAATAGCCTTTTAAGACCTTCATAGAAAATTGTTTATCGCTGGCCATTATCGCTTTACTTACAGACAGCCTGTGTTCTGATCCTTGCTAGTAAGACAAGTGTTTATGATTTTCTCTCTTCTTCGTTCTCCCTTGGTCTGCCACGGTTTTGAACTCTGGAATAATTGAGTTGACGGATTGTTGATTGTTGTTCTGTCAAGACAAGTTCAACTCATGTCTATATGCAACAACAAGCTTTCGACATATGTTTGGCAGAAGTCGAAACTAGCAGTTAGAATCGTACAGTTCGATTTGGAGCTTTGGAAGTTTATGTGATTGTTCTTGCAATGAAACAGCCTTCGAGGCAGGACTTCACAGAGTCGTGTAATTACCGTGAGTACACTCTGTTTTCAAATGCATTCCGAAATTTGCCTATCTTGAACTGAAGGAGAGTTATCAATCAGTAATGATGTCTGGTCGCTATTGCATGCGTGCTTGCAAAATTCACCAGTGATTCTACGGTACGATCCATGGCTAAAAGGGGCTAGGTCAAAATTTTCAGTTTGTGAATTGTTGAGAGTTTTCTAACTGAACTTCTCTCAACTCCATAGATTCCAATGGGCCAGAGACGCCGATCGAACCTTCTCACACGTTACCGCCTTTGACCGGACCGACAGACACGCCGGTTCCATCTGACAGTACATGGCATAAGGGTAGGAAAATTGTAGCAATTTATTTATAATTGGATTACAATTAATCCGATTAATCCGATTTGTGATTAGGTATCCTGCCCTAGATGGTATGATTAGAATGTGGCCCGCCCATGCCTATTCAATTTGTAAAACAATCAAAATACCCGCGTTTTCCTGCGTTTGCTGCGCGAAAGGCCATGTTCTGTGGATCATAAATCCAGGATTAGAATCCAGATAGATCGTTGCGCTCGTTTAAGATCCCTTTTTGAATTCGATTTAATGTTTTGCTCGGAAACACTCGCTGTATTGGAAGAAACTTTGCTTTCTTTCACAAGAGAACACAGTCATTATGCCACAATAATGCCAAACAAGATATTTCCTTCCTCTTAGAAGCTAAACAGCCCAAAGCTAGGAAGACAGTGATTCTAAACATTGTTAGGAAACCAATATTATATTTTGTGTAAATTCTAAATTTATGTTCTTTGTAATTTTATAATGGGAGTGTCAATATGCAAAGATGGTTTCGAACAAGTAAGGGACTATTTCATTAAACCTTGTCCATCTTCTCGCAAAATTTTTGGGAACTGATGAGTTTAGGAAGATTCGTTTCCATCCGTTTCCTTCACGGATTACTTTGCTGCGTGTGCCCCGCGTGTTTCTGCATTTCAATTGAAACCCGTAGGCATCTACTGTCGGTATTCAATACACTGGTTTGTGGCTAGCGGGATTCCATCTCTCAGGGTGTTGATTAAGCGGTTACCAAAGCTTTTTTGATTTAGATGAATACAAACAATCCGGAAATGTTTAGAAACATCCAGCGTACACGCTAATTCAAGCCGTTTTTGGTAATTGCAAAAAAGTTGTGGTTTAGGAATATTGCTAAATACTATTAGGCACAGCAGAGCCGTATTTTAATAACAATAATTTGAATTGCTATCTATCACATGGATTATTGAGCCCCTGCTAATATTCATAAAATTTCTATACAGAGAATGAGAAATGAAAGTTGAATGGTAGGTGAATATAATAAATAGATCAGAGCAGTAGATTATTCATAGTAAATGGTGGCAGCATTTAATTACGTTGATTATTTTGTCTTTGCTAGCGTAAATGCTGTTTTATTATTTCCAATGCCTGTCGCATTCTTATTGTGGATGCTTCAATCATTCCACCATTCCTAGGTCCGGTGTTTGCTTCATTTTGCTAGCCGTCGGTATCTGTTTATGAACCTAAGAGATTGGACATTTATATACAACGGATTGTGATGACACCTTTGGAAGGATTACGTTCAAATGAATCTTTAATCTGCTAACACTATAGTCGTAAGAGATTGCGACGTAAGGTTAATCCAGATTTAGCTTGCTGATCGTAGTTCAATTTCAGCATCAATGGAAAGTTCCTCAGGTCAAAGGAAATCGGATGTGGATTTTGCTTGTAATCCATTGAAATTTACGCTGTTTAGCGTCCTGTTTACTGAAATTTGAAAGCATGACAGGCTTAGCTAGTTGCTCTGCCTGTTCGTTTAGGTGATCAGCAAGTCATTGATGTACATAGGCAATCAACAAAATCAGCTTCTCGATTGAGTTCCATCATCATAAATAGTGTCCGAAAAATAGGGTGTTAGGGACCGTCCATTATTTATGCCTCAGGTTGGGACTGAAGAGAAATGTGTATTTGGATAGTTTTTATTGTTACCTAACATTGTGAATTATATAAATAATAGTCACCCAACCATTGCAGAGGTATTAGAAATATGCTACCCAATTTTCGAGAGGCAGAAAAATGATATACCCAACCTTACGGCTGCATGAAAATCATTTACCCAACCTATTTCTCTTCTGCCCTAACCTGAAGCATGAACAATAAGCGGTCTCTTACCTTTACAAAGTTAGATATGAGTGGGCAAATCGTAGCATTGAAAAAATTGTTTCAAATAACCCAATTTGCAGAATATGAGAGAACTCAGCGAGATCGCACGCGTGCAAGCTTTAGTCTTTCAGTGCTCTACCATGATCTACCATACTCTACAAACTAGTCAATGAGTCAATTATTTGTTGTCAAAAATATTATCATAACTGTTCTATATATTAATTAGTTTCTTCTTATCTTTATT
>OLMO02000003.1:1341459-1352713 GCA_900291935.2 Cassiopea xamachana | reverse complement strand
TCGAGAATATTATACAGTTGGCACCAAATGCCAGGCTAACCCCTTTGGAAAATGCCCACAAATCATCATATCGAAAATATTATAAAGTTGGCATCAAAAGCAAGGGTAAACCCATTGGAAAATGCCAAAAATCATCATATCGAAAATATTACAAACTTGGCATCATAAGCTAGGCTAACCCCTTTGGAAAATGCCCAAAAATCATCATATCGAAAATATTATAAAGTTGGTATCATAAGCAAGGCTAAATCCTTTGGGAAAAGCCCAAATATCATCATATCGAAAATATTATAAATTTGGCATCAAAAGCAAGGGTAAACCCTTTGGAAATTGCCCAAAAATCATCATATCGAAAATATTATAAAGTTGGCATCATAAGCAAGGGTAAACCCATTGGAAAATGCCCAAAAATCATCATATCGAAAATATTATAAATTTTGCATCAAAAGCAAGGCTAACCCCTTTGGAAAATGCCCAAAAATCATCATATCGAAAATATTATAAATTTGGCATCAAAAGCAAGGCTAACCCCTTTGGAAAATGCCCAAAAATCATCATATCGAAAATATTATAAAGTTGGTATCATAAGCAAGGCTAAATCCTTTGGGAAAAGCCCAAATATCATCATATCGAAAATATTATAAATTTGGCATCAAAAGCAAGGGTAAACCCATTGGAAAAAGCCCAAACATCATCATATCGAAAATATTACAAATTTGGCATCATAAGCTAGGCTAACCCCTTTGGAAAATGCCCAAAAATCATCATATCGAAAATATTATAAAGTTGGTATCATAAGCAAGGCTAAATCCTTTGGGAAAAGCCCAAATATCATCATATCGAAAATATTATAAATTTGGCATCAAAAGCAAGGGTAAACCCTTTGGAAAATGCCCCAAAATCATCATATCGAATATATTACAAATGTGGCATCATAAGCAAGGGTAAACCCTTTGGAAAATGCCCAAAAATCATCATATCGAAAATATTACAAATGTGGCACCAAAAGCAAGGCTAAACCCTTTGGAAAATGCCAAAAATCATCATATCGAAAATATTACAAATGTGGCACCAAAAGCAAGGGTAAACCCTTTGGAAAATGCCAAAAATCATCATATCGAAAATATTATAAATTTGGCACCAAAAGCAAGGCTAAACCCTTTGGAAAATGCCCAAAAATCATCATATCGAAAATATTATAAAGTTGGCACCAAAAGCAAGGCTAAACCCTTTGGAAAATGCCAAAAATCATCATATCGAAAATATTATAAATTTGGCACCAAAAGCAAGGCTAAACCCTTTGGACAATGCCCAAAAATCATCATATCGAAAATATTATAAAGTTGGCACCAAAAGCAAGGGTAAACCCTTTAGAAAATGCCAAAAATCATCATATCGAAAATATTATACATTTGGCACCAAAAGCAAGGCTAAACCCTTTGGAAAATGCCCAAAAATCATCATATCGAAAATATTATAAAGTTGGCACCAAAAGCAAGGGTAAACCCTCTGGAAAATGCCAAAAATCATCATATCGAAAATATTATAAATTTGGCACCAAAAGCAAGGCTAAACCCTTTGGTAAATGCCAAAAATCATCATATCGAAAATATTACAAATGTGGCACCAAAAGCAATGGTAAACCCTTTGGAAAATGCCCAAAAATCATCATATCGAAAATAGTACAAATGTGGCACCAAAAGCAAGGGTAAACCCTTTGGAAAATGCCAAAAATCATCATATCGAAAATATTACAAATTTGGCACCAAAAGCAAGGCTAAACCCTTTGGAAAATGCCCAAAAATCATCATATGGAAAATATTACAAATGTGGCACCAAAAGCAAGGGTAAACCCTTTGGAAAATGCCCACAAATCATCATATCTAAAATATTATAAATTTGGCACCAAAAGCAAAGCTAAACCCTTTGGAAAATGCCCAAAAATCATCATATCGAAAATATTACAAATGTGGCACCAAAAGCAAGGGTAAACCCTTTGGAAAATGCCAAAAATCATCATATCGAAAATATTACAAATGTGGCATCATAAGCTAGGCTAACCCCTTTGGAAAATGCCCAAAAATCATCATATCGAAAATATTATAAATTTGGCACCAAAAGCAAGGCTAAACCCTTTGGAAAATGCCAAAAATCATCATATCGAAAATATTATAAAGTTGGTATCATAAGCTAGGCTAACCCCTTTGGACAATGCCCAAAAATCATCATATCGAAAATATTATAAAGTTGGTATCATAAGCTAGGCTAACCCCTTTGGAAAATGCCCAAAAATCATCATATCGAATATATTACAAATGTGGCACCAAAAGCAAGGGTAAACCCATTGGAAAATGCCCAAAAATCATCATATCGAATATATTACAAATGTGGCACCAAAAGCAAGGGTAAACCCATTGGAAAATGCCCAAAAATCATCATATCGAAAATATTACAAATTTGGCATCATAAGCAAGGCTAACCCCTTTGGAAAATGCCCAAAAATCATCATATCGAAAATATTATAAAGTTGGTATCATAAGCAAGGCTAAATCCTTTGGGAAAAGCCCAAATATCATCATATCGAAAATATTATAAATTTGGCATCAAAAGCAAGGGTAAACCCTTTGGAAAATGCCCAAAAATCATCATATCGAATATATTACAAATGTGGCACTAAAAGCAAGGGTAAACCCTTTGGAAAATGCCCAAAAATCATCATATCGAATATATTACAAATGTGGCACCAAAAGCAAGGCTAAACCCTTTGGAAAATGCCCAAAAATCATCATATCGAATATATTACAAATGTGGCACCAAAAGCAAGGCTAAACCCTTTGGAAGATACCCAAATATCATCAGGTCAAAAATAATAAAATTCTCATCAAAAGGAAAGCTAACTTCTTTGGAAATTGCGTCAGCAATATGAAGTCAAGGGTACAACAAAATGATCTTCATGTCTTCCTTCTTTAAAGTATGAACATAATTTCTACATAGACGTTTGACAAAATTTTATCAAATAGTAATACTGGAACTTGGATGTTTATTGAATTTCAATGAGAGTAATTGTATCTTGAAATTATAAGAATAAACGTTTATATTGATAGTAGGCCAATTTCAAGCAACAAGGAAGCCTGTAGTTGTTTAATTTCATGAAGTTTCAATCAACTGACTTCTTTTTGTAAAATGTGAGGATAAATTTTCATATGAAAGCTAGACAAAAATTTTTCAAATAGCAAATAGTAAAGCTATCGTCTGATATTTCATGAATTTTTAATGAAATTAATTCTTTTTTTAAAATATGAGGACATGCTTTCATACCAAGGCTGGAACAATTTTATGAAAAAAGCCAGACTACACAACGTTTGNGATATATTAAGATTTTGCAATCTGGTTGATCCTGTCTTCTAAATTTCAGGCCAATTTCCATATGAAAAGTAGATTAATTCTATGCAACAGCATGGGCATAGCTATCACACTTTCGTGACATTTCACTCAGCTTAGTAATGTCTATAAAAGATGAGAAGAAATTTCTATATGAAAATTAGGCTGTATTGGCAGAACGCAAGAAAAGCGTTCGATGAAAATGACGCTGAAAGTAGTCGCCGAATCTAGTGGACCTTAAAATCAAAACATCCAGCGGAAGAAGTGCTCGAGCCATGCATATCTAAAGTATGTGGTATGAATTGGACACTGTATATAGTTATGATAGGGAGACAAGAAACATATCCGTGATTGCTAATGAGGCCCCCAGGAGGTTCTGTGTTCCCATGTTCCCAAGATAAATTTCTAAAATCTCCCTTATTCCCAAAACTGTTTTTTGACTGTTCCCTTAAAAGAAATGGCGAATTGCCCCCCAGGATCCACTTTGATCCCTAGTTCCCTTGGAACATTAGTTCATATTCCCCGTTTCTATTAATAAAAAACGGCAAGTTCCTTTGTTCCTCATAATCCCTGGGAGTCCCTCGGTGATGGTAATACAGTGAGGGACTCGCAAAAATATGCAGGTCATTTCACTTTTAAAACACATCGTTGAAAAAAGTACTGCCGCACAGAGGCTGATAAAATGTTCTGTCAACTTAGCTCTATCCAATACAGAAAGAAAAAAACTGACTGATGGCCAGAATGTACATGCCTTAAACCACGTAGTTAGAGGTCAAGACCCTAACTTGGGGGGAGACATTTGTGCAGTTCGTGAGCACCCAAAAGGAAAATACACCAGCAAGGGACCGTTCATTATTTAGAAAGGGGTTGTACCGACCGACGAGAAATTGGTTGGGGGAGGGAAAGAAATTTGCTGATGGAATATGGCTGTGCGAAGACACTGTAGTACAATCTTAACAAACAGCCACTGATTCCAGACACACAGCGGGCTATTTGGCCCATTTACTCTCCATTGGGGCCAGCGGCATAGCGTGATCTCTTCGACTGGGTATTCTATCATAAATTTTTATGGGTGTGGCTGGGTGTGGCTTCTTGAGACTGGATATACATATGTTAACATATATTGAAAGTTTCTCCAGGTAGGTTGAATAAGACGATGTTTTGATCATGAAATCATTTGTCTTCGGTACCAAACAGTCTGTAAATAAGGAGCAGTACCTAATCCTGAAGTTGGGAGCAAGATTATATCAGATATGCATTTCGATAGGGCACTGCCCCTTCGTGCCTCTTTACAGCTACCGTAAATTATCGAATAAGCCCCAGCCCGAAAATTCATTTTTGCAAAAAAGCCCCCCGGGGCTTACTCGAGGTTTTACGGTATGCGCATGCGCGAAGGACTATGCTGAATGTCCTGAGTTGGGTCATTTACGACTCTAAATGCTAACAAAGTGCTATGGTAATGGAGAATTGGGGATTGAATTATGGGCAGAGAGTCTGCGCTTCCAAGCATCGGTTGATAAATGGAAACTTAAATGTCTGTTTATGCTACTCGTGGGCCAAAATAACACCGATAGCTGCAAAAAATTTTAATGTCTATTTTCATAAGAAAAAGTTTTATATGAAAATGGCCAATTTTCAAAATTAAGTGTTTTTGTTGGCCAAAAATCGATATTACATTATTACATTCAAAATGTTAAAGATGGATTTCAAATTGGAGTATAAACGATAAACAAAAAAGTGTAACCCTTTTCAGCCAGTTTATTTCGGCTCAAATTCGGGAAAGGTTAAGAAAATTGAGGCTCAAGCAAAATGACGGTTTTCTTATAAAAAAAAACGTATAACTCTACAATAAAAAATCTCACTGCCTGTTTTCTATCAGAGTCTGAAATGATGAGGAAGAACAGAAAAATTAGACAACTGGGAAGAGCCCTAACCACCACAATACAGAGATCGCAACATACGAAATGGTAAGTCCCAACCATCCACAAGCGTAGGAGCCGGTGGGGGCGAGGAGCTGCAGCCCCCCAAGTCGGGCAGAAGTCCGTTTCAGTCGGGCAAATTTTCCAAAAGAACAATAGGAAATTCGGGCAACTTTTGTCTGCTCTCCAGCTCTATTTGATATTTCGGGCAGAAATTTATAGCCCCCTAAATTTGATGTCCTCTCACGCCCATGCAACCACAACATACATATAATGGAAAAAAGAGCTCTTCAAAGCATCGTATTTTCAAACAAATCACCCAAGCCCGGTCAGGATTGTGCAGCAAAGGTAAATGACGTATTTTGAGTCGTTGAACGAAAACTTATCGATGACTACTATCTTTCATTTCGCATATCAATACATACACCTTGGTAATTACGCTTTTGAAGTTATTTGGTCCTATGCTATGACCAGAATCAAAATACATTGATACATGCTAAAACTACAAATAAAACAGTGCACTTCCACACAATACATCGTACATAATAGACACACATCGATTAGAAAAGATCAAAGTGTCACAAACCATCAAAGGGAATAAGGTACAGGAAAAACACGCATATAAGAATCTGTAGTTTTCAAATGCGCATGCTCGTGCTCCTGTGTAATGAGGTAGTTTCAGTAATCAGGGAGCTGGTTCTTAACACAGGGTTCAATACAAATTTCAGAAAAAGGATATTTGACCATATAGTATTCAAATACTTTAGTAATATAGTTAACTACCTAAAGCTTTGTGGATCAAAACATATATGTGAACCAGCCTCATATGTATGAACCAGCCTCATATGTATGAATCAGCTCCAAAACAAATGTATGAACCATCTCAATTATGTATGCACTATTTTGGAGCATCCATGAAAGAAATTGATTGGCAAACAGGATGGACTTATTTCCCAGTGGATAAAAATGAGCCATTAGTTGGAATGCCAGGCTGAAAAGGTTCTATTTGAAGTCAAAATATACAATTTTTCAGGCTGTAGGATCTTAATGGACTAAGGTTCTAATGTACGGATTTCCGCTGTATTCAAAGAGGTCATGTTCAACAAAGATTATTTCAAGAGGTTAAATTCGATGTAAAATGGACACCTTAAACGTATATGAAGCTCTTCACCGCACTTCTAGTATGCAAGATGATCGAAAGTGGTCAACACCAGAGATGTTGATGCTTTTAGAGAAACGTAGCTCAAGAATGACCGGCTTTTTGATTAGATGGTACGTAAAATGAACGGCTTTTTGATTGGATGGTACGTACAATGAACGGCTTTCTGATTGGATGGTACGTACAATCAACGGCTTTTTGATTGGATGGTACGTACAATCAACGGCTTTTTGATTGGATGGTACGTACAATGAACGGCTTTCTGATTGGATGGTATGTACAAGACAATGCACAGCTAAATAACTCAAAAGCCAAGCTCATGCTCATGCTCTGCTCTACTAGCAAGAAATATATCCATGCATCCTAATTGAGGATCATATAAGAACTATTTATCGTTGATCGGAGGTATATAGCTGCTCCATACCATGGCCTATATGAAATTGCAAAAACAACAAAACGCTATCTATATTGCAAAGAATTATTGTCAAACTTCGACAAGGAATACGCCAGTCATTTAGCAAGGGGGCGCAGGCAAAATTGGAAACTGGATTCAATGCTTTTTCAAGAAACTGGAAACGATCGAACTTTGAACCAAAGCAGCCCCTCCTAAATGACTTGTTGGCTAAAATGTGTGGAAATGCAACTGCTATACATTTAGAATGCGTAAACTCTTATTAAAAATCAGTAGTAATAAATTAGGCTCTAACGTTGTTAGGCCATAAAAGCTAGGCACGTCTAAACAAACTCTATCTAATGAACTCGATCACATAATGTGCACCTTAAGTAATGATTCCTATCATCTATAAAATCACAAATCAATCATACCTAATCACTACATCTAAGCAAATCAAACAAAAAACACAAATTCCACAAAGTTTAAAAACTTCAAGCAGAGTTTAGAACCCTGTTTTTTTCTGTCAGAGCGCAGAATTTAAACGTATCTACACAATACTAGCTGACGAATAACGAAAGAGAGATTTGTTGTTGCGGAGGAGTAACTTGTCAAAAGAGTCTGAAAATCGACCATACTTGTTTGCTAAAGGTGCTTGCAACAACAGCAATGAGAGATACAAGTGGAAATTTTCTAATTCTAAGCTTGGTAGTCACCCTATGGGTGGAAATACATGTAGGCCAAGGACAATCGAAGATATTTATCAATCACATTGAACGTGAAGAGGAAGGTCATCCACCTATCTTCAATTAGTTCTACTATCTTCATTGCATCTAAAACAACCAGTCATTAAAAGTCAGGTGTTAATTTTGAAAGTCTTCTTTTTCAAAAGTTACTAAATCAGGGGTCAGATTTTAAAAAGTTACGAAATCATGGGCACTGGTACACCAAATATAAAAAATTGCCAGGATTCTTTTTCGAAATGGTCCTAGCTTGAAACAATAGAAGACAGGAAAGTGCTTTTTCTGAATGTAAATATTTAAAACAACTATAGGAGGAGCCGCACCACAGGGGGGACTAGGGAGGCCACTTTTTTCAGAAAAAATATTTTTGGTATGCAAGGCATATACCCTAAGCCCAAGATATAATGTAGCTTTGGCATGCCCCCCCACTTTCAAAATCGACGCGCAGTCCCTGTATAGAGTTGAAGCTTAACATCTTTCTAAATCATGTAACGATATCTTTTTGATGATATCTTCAAAAGTTAATTAAGAAATCAAGGATGATACCTAAAATTAATTGAAAAATCAAGGATGATGCCTAAAATTACTGGACATTTGGAATATTGAGTAACTTTGCATCAATTTGACCGAGCCAACGCAAGACTGAGAGGGGGAAACTTAACAGTATTCGTGAAACGCTCGAAAAGATAGCTAAAAATCCCATTTGGCCTACAATGAAGCTATCTTAAAGTATAAACATATCACCTACTCCATAAACTTTACAAAAACTTGCAATAACAACTATTTACTCGCTCAAATACAAGGCAGGCAAAGCCTGAACGCAACATCATAACAAGTATATCTACAAGGATGAGTATGGTGATGATGATGATGATGAACAATCGCAGTTTGAAACATGCTATGATGTTCATTATTCAGAATTTCATTCATCGATTATATCGAAGTAAATACTAAGATACGTCACTTTCCATGTAGACAAAGCCGTATGCAACAAAACAATACTACATAGCATTAAATGCATATCAACATTGTACAGTAAGATTGGTTACCTTACATTATTGCAGTTCTAACTATTTTTCGTTCAACTCTCCGAAGACACAACGGAGGCGTCAAGACTTCTTATATGGGGGCTGAAAATGAAACAGTAGAGACGGTTGATCAGACTTTGAATAAACAGTTTTCAAGAGTGAAGGAAACACTTTTTTAAAAAATCATATCAAAATATCGCTTGGTTAAGAGGTGAAAAGTACTGCAGATACATTCCTCCGGAAATAAGAACAAAACCACGTTAGCATCAATTAATGAGCAAAAAAATTCAGATTGAAGAGATTCTCATCTTGCGAACTACTTCTCCTACCATCATTTCTATAGGAGGTAATATTCAAATGCCACAGACAGTTGTGGTAATTTCTTATTCAGAACGTAATTAAGTGGCCTAAGTGGTACTTGGTAGTAAAACCTAGTCATGTAATGAATAAAAATGGTCAAGCTTAAGATCTCCTATACAATTTCAGCGAATTCTTTGGGGTGCGGCAATCGTTTCTGTCCCACTGCCAACGGTATTGCAATGTGTAGTATGTGGCACAACAACCCAAGAATAAACATTGCTTGCGAATTGCAGTATTGCATGCGATTTGATAGCTTGCTAAAGCAGTATTGCTCAAGACGTCCAGAACATGTACAACTGATACGCTTTCAAGCGTTCATAGCGTCAAAAAATGCCTACCTATGCATTTTAGGGGAATAGCTTCTATCTTCAACTGAAGATTCATTTGAATAAGTATACTGCCGACGTGGACTATCATTCCTGTACTTTCCCATAGAGTCGTCTTCACGCGGTTCTTCCTTTATTGGAACAATCTGCGCAGCCATTCCACTAAAAAACATATCTAGTTAGCGTTTTGAATAAAGGAAGCACATATTGAATCATACAAATACAGAAAAGATAAATGGAATAAGGGTGATAAAGTTAGATAGAATTAAGGATATGATGATGAAAATGATGAAGGCGACGATTAATTATTGTATTCAGTTGCTATGCAATGATTTTATATTGGCTACGTAATACCAGTTACCTTGCAGTGAGCGAGATTTATATTTGTAAGTTTATCGCGATATACATGAATGAAGCTTGAAAAAGTTATAACACTATATTAAAATCAGAAGTTCAAAATTATTACATTTTTGCACAAGAAGCAAAGGTTGGACTAACTCCAATCTGCTAGACTTTTGAAGAAATTGTTCTGTTATATTTAACTAAAGCTCTTTTCTTGTTTTTATAGATTAATGTATTGTGCTGTTGGGATTGAGTATTTTATAATATACAATATAGATATTGTAAATATATACAATATATATATTTACAGCTTCGTGTTTCCTATACATTCAAAAAAATGTTACTACAGAACGAAAAAGCGGCAACATTCTTTTGACATACTTAAAAGCTTTCTTTGTCTGACACTCATCAGAGTATGAAACCGTCGGATAGTGACCTAAAGGTTAACCGAAATATATATCCAGATGTGGTTACATGTGATAGGATGCGTCTAATTGGCCCCAAGAGTAACCAATTAGGACCTATTAACCATTGTTTACTTGAAGAGTTAATAGGTCCTAATTGGTCACTCTTGGGGCCAATTAGACGCATCCTATCACATGTAACCGCATCTGGCTATATATTATTTACGTACATTCAAAAAAATCTTTTTCCATATATAGCAGACTTGTCAATCATACTAAAATAGTGAGGTGTATGATTGTATACTTAAATACATTATTACTGTCATGAGGTTTCTAAAAATGAACTCCAGGACAGCAAAATAAATGTGAAAGTAGATTAACAATCCATTTTCTTACTTGATATTCTCGCAGAATTTAACAAGCGGCACAACTGTATCTTCACCATTATCATTTGGTGTTTCAACTGTCTTTTTACTTGAAGGACTTCCCTGGTCCCATGAATCGTTGGACATTTCATCTACGCCTCGTTTTCGCATTCCATTGTCTACAANACCATGCTTGGAGGGGGATCAGCATTCCATTCATCTCCTTCGTAGCCTTCAGCCATGTAGTACTCGCGTTTAGGCCTCAAAGAAAAAGTTTATTGATCAATTATGCAATCAATCCAATTCAATTTTGCATAATAAATAATTAAACAGAGATCAATTTTGATGCTTTCTGAACTGAAACATGTGCAAGAGATATTCAGAGAATTTAAAGCTATGCTGGACTTTTATGCTTCACCTTTCTTGGTATTTTCCTATGAAATCATGGATTTATCACCCCGACAAACCATCCTCGATTAAATCCCTTTGCTTCTATATGTTTCTACCTAGTATTTTCACTTTGAAGCACTGCCAACTAGCTTATTCACATGTCCTTATTTTTGTTGCAAAGGGACATGGATCAAAAGCTTCGGGTAAAAGAATGTAAAATATTTGTCGTCTTAAAAATCGTTTCCAAGTGGCATATCAGAGCAATCTAAAAGCATAAATAACTTTTTGGATTTGATATTTAATATACCTCATTTGAAATATTATTTTCCATAAGGTTGAATTTTCGTTCATAAGAGATAAGAGATAAAATGCAAAAATATTTATGAACTAACGACTTGACTTAAAATAGATCTGAAATTATATCTAAAATCAATGATAAAATGAAG